>JAVTVY010053014.1:0-28111 GCA_036873755.1 Hanleya hanleyi | reverse complement strand
GAGTGAGTGAGTGAGTGAATAGGGTTTAACGTCGCTTTCAACATTTTTCAGCTATATCACGACGGGGAAGGGAAGGGAGGGGAGGGAGAGGGGCAGGGGTACCTACTTGCAACAGAGCAGATCTAATGCTGCCATTTTATAGTGCTGTCCCACTGAAATATCATGCCGTAGGCAGACAGGACACCCCACTCAGTCACATTATACTGACACCGAGCGAACCAGTCCTTGTTCTATCCTCTTAATGCTGAGCGTAAGCGAGGGAGCAACAAGTTCCATTTTTCAAGTCTTTGGTATGACCCAGCCTGGGATGGGGGCTTTTGAATGATACCATCAACTTGGAATGGTGAATGGCCTGAGTGATATTTACATGTACATCGTCAAAGGACAGAATTAAGCATTGTTATGAGTTTTAGATGTCATAGATATAGAAAGGATTAGGCTCACAGAGGTCTGGGGGATAGATTAATGGCTTCACAATATTTGCACTTCAATAGCAGCATAAACTGTTTTATTTGTTAATTACTGGTTTGATGACATTGGACTAAAAGCTGACCCAAATCAATATCCATCACATCCTATGTGTACATTATATGGGAATGACACAAGAGAGTTACACAAATACTTTGACCGTAGGCTGGAGCACACCTTTATGATTCTGTCACAAGTGGTGAAAATTAGACCAGATCACGGGCTAGTAGCACCAATGTATCAGGCAGATGTGCAGCAAAGTATTACTCCGGACTCTTCAATACCAGCAGGGGTCAAAATGTTCGGTCGTTCACTAATTTTTACGACCAGAAAAATCTGCTGACGAGTAAAATTGAAGCCCAGGTCATCCTCCTGACGATCACAAAAAAATTGGCTTCCGTAAAACCAATCTGTCAATATCATGGATTTGGCAGAATTGTTGAAAATATTTGTTCAAAATAAAAGAGGATGGGGAGGAGAGTCAGGTGAGATGGGCCGACAAGCTGAGGACAGAAACAAATCCAAGTCCAAAACTTTAACTTTGACCGTAACCTGTTCGAAAACTGGGTTGTTTATACAGAGATGTAAACGGACAAACAGACCGACCTCTACAGGCTCGATAAAAAAGGTGTTTGATTAACACCCTAATACTTGGTCAGTAGACCAGTACCGCTATCATTTATCATCATAAATCTTGGTCAGTAGACCAGTACCGCTATCATTTATCATCATAAATCTTGGTCAGTAGACCAGTACCGCTATCATTTATCATCATAAATCTTGGTCAGTAGACCAGTACCGCTATCATTTATCACCATAAATCTTTGATACTACATGTATTACCCTCTGAATTAAGTCAGATAAATAAGACGTTTGAACTAAGCTTGAGGTTTAACCCTTTCGTACTTATAGTTATACCGGCCAAAACCGGCCGGCATCATATATACCCATAACGGCCGAAACCGGCTGCAATTCACCACCACGCAAAAAAATCGCCGCACAGTAAAATGTTCATCAAGTGAGAGGTCGTCGGTAGTCCACATCGTTGGACAAGGAAATAGTCGACAATATACGTTCAAATTTTATTGTAAATCATGCAATAAACGTATAACAAGTTTATTTTATTGAAGACGTACCTTCCTTGTGGTGAAAATTGAGAAAATCGGCGAAGAATTTGCCGTTTTTTGACCATTTTCAACGCTATCGAAAATCCCATTTCCCGCGGTAGAATGTTAGAGATATTGGTTTCATTTTAAAGGTCATTTCCGGGTCTTTCGACCTGTGACGAGTGATTTGATTGGATAGGATTGAATAACGAAGGATTTGATTGGATAGAGATGTGATCATTCTTTGATAGCGTGACCAAATTGACCTCGATCGGGCTCTGTTAGTATCGCGAAGCCCGATTAGTTGAGACGTGTGAGACAATGGCAGCGATTGGCCGGCCGCCTTGTCTGTGTGTGCCGGTTGAATTTCTCGCCAAAGAAAATGGCTTCGTTGAAACTTTAGCGAGCCGACTGTTGGATTTACAATGGAAATAAAGGGTTTCTCGGATTTATATGTCGGATTAAAACCCACACGGACGATGCACTGGTATTTTAGCACGATCGTCCGGTTGAATTGGGCGAATCGTGAAGAGATTTTTTATGGAAACTATCATTTGGCTGGGACATACACTCACGGTAATGTTGTCGAAATCAGAGATTTTTTTTTTGTTTATTTCATTTTCTCGCCTGGTCTGGTTTTATTTTAGACACAAATGGGCAGATATTTTGAAGGACAGATTAATTAAAGTATGGGCTTTCTGAAAATATATATATTTAGCGGGGTTTCAATCAAGCTACATGCAAATATATTGCTTCAAAAAAAGACTGTCTATAACAAAATCCTCTCGCATGCATTTATCCGAACATACAAGGCTGACAAACGAGACTATCAGCAAGTAGCAAAGAGTTAAGCAGCCAAGACCCATTAGGCTAAAATATAAAGCCGTTTCTAAGACTTATCGACTGGACTATGATCCGAGTATTGGAGTTTTATCGCTAATCCGCCATCCAGAATAGTCCCAATAAACACAGTTTCCTTTGTAAAGTGAATCAGCAAAGGAAAATGGACCAGCATTTACAATGTGCCTGATGTGGTGGAATTCAATGTGAATAAATCACTGACTGGATCTGTGGTAGAACTATTAACAACTGCAGTTCCAGAATAAATATGCTGTAAAATCAATTTAGAGCTTGAAAATTCTTGATAATTCAAATGTAGCCTATATATTACTGAATATTTCAAATTGTTTGCTTTGCAATAACCGTTAAACAGTAACGATTGTTAAAAGAATAGTTTTGTTTCCCATATGGCCCAGTCCCCCCTCATTCTATATTTTGTAATAAATAATTCATCATGTGAGAGAAGCGCCAGTGAATTCCCGTTGTTTACTCCATTTTAAGACACCAATATTTGAAATGAATATCATCATGAGTTCCAATTCAGGGTAAAATTAAAATATAGTTTGTTTGGGGAAACCCTACCTAGGCTACCCACCAAAAATGCCCCTACCCAAAACTTTAATTTTGACCTTAGTACATGTAGTTCATGTCTCTGTCATACTGACCTACATACCATGATAATAATTAAATATTGCAGGTACATGTACCATAGATACAGGTATGTATTCTGAAAAGCAAGGTAATGAGAAACAAAGAATTAACTAACAATGACCGTATTTACTATGGTAAGAATATATGTAGTTTCAGAGGCTTCTGGCCGTGATTTACACCCAGGATCTCATTCCAAAGGTCATTGGGTACAAACAACCTTAATTCTCTCAGATCCCAAAACATACCAATGTTGGACAGCACACTGTCATTGGCTAGCAAGATCCTCTAATAAGGAAGCACATGAATTGTAAATAGGGTAATGGCAAGCCAAAGTGCTTTTTATTCGAGAATTTCCGATATCGGAAATTGAATTCCCGATATCGGAATTAAAATTTCCGATATCGGAAATTCATGACCTTCAATTTCCGATATCGGAAATTGAATTCTCGATATCGGAAATTCAATTTCCGATATCGGGAATTCCAATTTCCGGTATCGGAAATTCGGGGGCAATTCCCGATATCGGAAATTCAATTCCCGTTATCGGAAATTCAATTTCCGATATTGGAAATTGCAACTCTAGGGTGCACTCCACACTTGCCACGGTTTCGTACAAAGTGGTGTCTCCCTAATTTTATAATAGGGAAGGTAGCCCGATTTTGACAGCAAGGTAATTCTTCTTACCTTTCTACTAACTGATATCTATAGTATCACCCTGCTGGACGTAACCATTTCTCCAAACGAGGATATAATAATTGCTTGTTGATCGCACCCACTCGCCTCTAGAGTTAATCGTGTCCGGAATTGAATATCTGGCGGACCAAAATCCGCACTTTTTCGGGAAGCGAAAATGATGATTCCTTTATGGCCATAAAATTTTACAAAAAACGAGTAGGTCGACCCCGTTTTTTTGGCCATTTTAAATTGTCCTTTGGACGGGAAACACTTTAACATACATAAAAAGAAAATCATTTCATGTTACAAAATGTAACTACATTATATTTCTATGAGAATCTGTGCAGTGTCACAGATTTCTCTACATGTATGTACAATGTATTCATGTTTATGACTGTAATATTCCTAACACAGGGCTCGAATTTGGGTAAAAAAATTACATGCACAGTGTGCACCTAAATTTTTCATATACATGCACAGCAATTTGCCTACATGCACCAAAAAAAAAAAAATCCTATGCAAATTTGTCCTGAAATCTGTAAACTCTACGAGTTTGGGCTCTTCTAATGCCAGGCATCAGTGTTATATACTGGGTCTCACAACGTCCTTTAAAAGAACTCCTCTAATAATTCAAATGCATCAATATTTGGGAAAAACAAACGTTTTGCCACTAAGTCAAATATTTTGATGAATCTTAATGGTGTTGAGATGTATCACTCTTGAGGACGGCATATGTACTAAACACCCTAACCATTTCTTCTTACTATTTTTTTGTTGCTTTTCCAAATCGGCAAATTTACAAAAAATGTTGATGTTGTTGACAAAAAAATCGAAAGCTGTTGTTGTTGTTGCGGGATTCGTGCGTGTTTCTGCAACATCATCTGGACTCTTCTACGGATTCAACTGCAGCCTGACTCTCACTTCCCACTTCCTCAGCAGGGTCAGTGTTTTACTCTGTTTATTTGCCAACCGGCTGCAGAAAAAAGCTTGAATGTTGCTGTCTGATGTTCACATCGTTTTGTACAGTTTGCATTTGTCACACACGAGGTGAAAGGTTAAGCGGACTAAGAAATATTGCGGAGCATCTATTGCGGGAGATACCGGAGATAAAAATACCCATGGGGGTAATTCAATGCACATATAGCTTGGACATTTTCTAGCAAAATTTTCAAGACAATTGGCAGTCCGCCGTAAGTTATAGTCATCATGATCGATGGTCCATTTTTCAACATTTTGTTTGCAAATGCAGCTACATGCACGCTGTGCACCTGACGATCTAAACTTACGTGCACCGTGGAAAAAATACATGCATTTGTGCATGTGTGCAATGCTAATTTCGAGCCTTGTAACAAGCACCCAATTTCACAATTTCTACAGCAAATCCATTAGCATCCATGCTCAATTGTAACTGACTGGATTTGACATGATGTTAGAATGAATATATTGCAGTATACGGTAATTCCTCTAATAATTTAATGAGACAGCTGAACATGCAGGGGCAGATACAGCTTTTTAATTTGTGCGCCTTTTTAGTTTTGCCGAGCTTGGCGAGGTGAAAGAAATTTTTGGCCGGGGGCCGCTAGACGTTCTCAGATGCTCTAAAACGCATCAGACGCATTTCCAGACAATGAATTGCCATATGAGATTATATCAATTTGCGTAACGTGCGTAAACCATCTCAAAATTAAATACAAGACATATATTTGCTGCATAATAAACTAAAATATCTTAATTTCTTCGACTAATTTGGGCGTTTTTCGTTTCTTAATTTGGGCATTTTTAGACCTCGTTTATTTTGGGCGCCCTGTAAGGGTATAAAATAAGGCCTGTATCTGCCCCTGGTGAAATTTCCCACCATAAAATCTGAGGGTGATTAAATTTATTACAACAGGAAGTTGACAAAATGCTTCAAAATCAGGCATATAATATATTATTTCTTTGTTATTTCAATTATTTTAGAGGCTGGTCAAAGGGTTATTAGACCACCGATTGAATTTTGTCCACAAATGCTTGCTTTTCCACGGGAATGTGATTCCCGTCACTACTCCCACAAAATCATTCATGCAAATCCAACAGATTCTCGTAAAATTTGTAAAATCCTTATACAAATTCTAGCCGTGGACTCCCACAGAGTTAGACTACGAGAATCTGTTTGGATTTCCATATATTTTGATGAAAAGCAAGGTCTGCATAGGGGGGACTGGATTATTAGACGGATTACCATAATAAGAAAATACAATGTACATGTACACCTGACTACGGATCCAAGGACGATAACTCTGGATTTGTGGATAATGGGCGAGCCCCATTTGAACCTTTGTGGGAGAAGACAAGTAGCTGCATGGCACAACAGTTCAGCAGAAACATTTCCTTTTATGTTAGAGATGTGTCAATAAATATTGCTTGTGATAGGTTAATCCTAAAGTAAATATTAAGGTAACGTTTCTTTCAAACATTTTTCCAGGGAATAAAACAATATCTACAGTGCTAAATATCAGCTTTTTTATCAAACGGTCTCCACAGAAAATCAACGCATGATATAATGTGACCCGTTTTACCATTGCATATTATATTTGTTGTGTTGTGTTATTGGTGGACAATTACATTAACTTCGCAGAGGCTGTCCAGTTCTTAGCATCATTGTTTAAAAAGACTTAGAGCCTAGTAATTCTTAGACTAACATTGTTGGTAGATGTTCATTCAAACACACAGTGGAAGGTGTGCCAAACAAAATGCTGAATTGGCCAATTCAGTTGGGAAATGTAAAAGAATTGGATTCTTAACCCTATCTGGCCTGGGCGATTTGGGATGTATTGCAGCCTGGGGGTGGGGGTAGGGAAAGTGCCCCTCCCCCTATATATTTTCTCTACCACTAAGGCTAGAGCGCTGAAACTTACTACACACTATCTTGGTTTCAAGCTCTACCGGGAAATGTAAAAAAATCCAAGATGGCCACCATGATGACGTCACAGTGACGCCATCTTCTCGGAAGCCATTTTTGCCTTTTTGGGGGCGATTGTTCTAAATTTTCATTTTTCCAATTTTTCTCTCAAAAAAAATAAAATAAAATATAGAATAATTAGTTTTGCATAAATAAAATACTTTCAAGGCCTTTTAGGCAAGGAAATTTTAAGAAATGGGGCGGAAACATTGAAAAACACAACTTTCGCGGATACCACATGACCACCATTTTGAATTTACCCATGATCCTCTGCCGGGGGTATATAAAAATAGGCTCGAAATGACCCCAATAAGATAAGCTTTAAAGTCACCAAGTTTCAGCCTCCAGAGTTTTGTCGTTTCGGAGCAGCAGAGAAAAGTTCATTAGGGGGGCACTTCCCCCCCCCCCCCCAGGCGTAGGGTTAAATTCCAGTGGAAAAGCTTGCATTGAAGCAATCGCCTTTGGATACCAAAATAATAATGGAAAATGGATTATTGATCTTTCCAGAAATGGGGGATTTTTTTCATACATTTCATATGTGCCTGGAACAACTTGACGAGGCAATCAATCGATTGAAGCATACACGCATATTGCACATCAGTCACAACCATCTTAGTTTGTTCACTCTTTAATGACAATGGGTCCTGTCTAACAAAGTACACAATGATAAAATACTTTAAAGACAAGATTATCTAATATACTATATGATGAAGATAAGAAGATTTTACACCCGACGACATGAAAATGGAAAGAAAGACATGAAGCTGCGCTATCGAAACCCCTCGGCTCTGAACCCCAGCTATTATAATGTAAGGGTGTCTCTACCAATTGATTGGCTTGTGGGAAGAAATATTTACCCCTGGTATTGTAAGTGTACTTTCTTTGAAAAATAAAAAAAGTTTTCCTCCACTTAAATTAATTTGTTTCTGGAATAAATACATACACTATAGATATACGTTTGTCATATCTTGGTAAACACAACTAAAATTGCTGAAATGGAAATCATTAGAAGAGAGCCAAATTTGGGGAAACATTTAAGCGGTGGGAATATAAAATGACGTGTGGCAACTAAAAAGTGTTGTTAGGTTAGGTTGTTAGCAAAACAAAAAAGTAAAACTACAAATCATGTTGTGAATAAATTTTGTTTATTATAATTACTGATAAAAAAACTTGTTAGTGGAACAAGATGAGTGAATCATATTAGTAGAATAAGATCAATCAGGTGGGGGAATGGTTAGCAGTCCATTTTTTGGGAGGGATGAATAACTGTTAATGGAACTTTAATGGAAAAAGATCAATAACTTCAATGAATTTTGTTAGACAAGGGGCATAACTCTGCAAAATACTTTCTGACACGACTCATATTCGATAGGCATCTAGTGTCATTTTCAAAACAGATTTGCAGGCATTCTTCGCATTGTGTAAGAGAATAAATCAATAAACCAGTCATCCAATCAATAAATAAATGTGATAGTATACAAACATGATATAGAAATTATATGCAAACTTAACATAGGAATTAGTGGATTTTATTAGACAAGGGGCACAACTCTGCAAAATACTTTCTGACACGACTCATTTTCGATAGGCATCTAGTTCAGGTCAAGAGAAACAACTGTATCACGTTAGGATGTTGTATATGGAACAGTTCTGAAATTATCACCATAACAAATCATAAATGGATTTTTATTTGTAAAAAGGGGCATAACTCTGCAAAATATTGTCCGAGATGACTCATTTTCGATAGGCTTCTGATTTACGTGAAGATAAATAGATGTAACAAGTTTGGTTGCCATGCATGAGACGGTTCTGTAGATATCGCGGTAACGGACGGACGGACGTACGGACGTACATGATGACGACAATACCCCTAGGCCAAAGTTGGCCGAGGGGTAAAAAAGCAGAAGATGGATAGAATGTCAATAATGGAAGAACAAAACTTCAGGCAAGATAATGATGGTAGAAAGACTAGTTCTCCAAAATTAACTTGAAGTGAAGAGAAACTGAAACATTACCAGATGCACCAACTAATTATTCTGAAATTATCTCTTTATTAAATGGACAAAAAAAAACCATTCTTGTGAACCAGTTTCAAAATACATGTAGCTCTTACACTACAACCATGATTTTGAGACTGACCTCATAAATCTATTCAGTCAGTCTTCCCTGGGTGAACTCGATGAATAGGAAGCTTAACTTCAAGATTCAAGCCACCAAGACCTATTAGGCCATATATATCAATGCTATAAGGAAGCTATTACTAAGCCTTATCGATTGGAATATTGGAGTTTTGTGTCTGATCTTCCACCCAGACTTGGCTCTATAAAAAAAAGTTTCCTTTGTAAAGTGAATCTTAGGGAGGAAAATGAAACTGGTTCGATCATTTCCGATGTACGAGGGGCAATTCAATTCAATTTGAAGAGCGTAATGGTAGACCTGTAACAGCTGTAGTTTTAGCATATAAACTGCTATGAAATTGCATTATAGCCCACATCTTCGGAGTTACTTCAGATCAATATATATCACCAAATAATCAAGTTGTTTCAGGCAATAACTATTACCATGCCATGGTAAGAATATATAAAGCGAGAAATTCTCAAAGTAGAGAGCTAGGTCATGGTGATAGGACAGGTTTACTTGATAATCATGAAGAGAAAGTTTACCCACAGCAGAACAGTAAATATTGAGGTACCGGTAAATTTTTTACAGATGCCAATATGGCAAATTGATGGCTGACATTTTATGGACATTAGACGGCCAGATTGCCAGTAAATAAGGTTATACTGTAGCTTCCATGATTAATCATGAAGAAAATTCACTTACATAATTCAAATTTATGGGAACCCTCAAGCTGGATGACTTTATTACATTGTCATGGTTAACTGGATCATAATTATATAAGAATGTAAGCTGTATAAAGAATGGAACAACAGAAACACTGTTATTGGCTAGATGTTTTCTAATTTTCTCCAATTTTTGGCCAATGAAAACACATTGACAATCAATTGACAATCAAGTGTTTCAAAACTGAAGTCAAACCCTTGATGGAATGGAGTTTCCAGGCAAACCCATCCAATCTATGAACATTGGAATGAGGACACATTGCCAATTAATTAATTAAGATAGCCGATTCTTTCAGTAGTAGTTTTCAGTGTTAAGGGCCCCCCCCCTCCCCCCCAAAAGTTTTTGTTTGTGATCAGCATTCATCATTCTGAACTCTGCACATAAAAATATTTCGTCTTCGCAATAACTTTTGCAAAGTTTTCTCTCTTGACCAAGGTTAAAGAGTCACAAACTAGACAGACGAGCTATAATCGGGTTAAGGCGATACCGCTCTATAAAAAGGTGGTTTTTGCTCATTAACTTTTCATTCCTTCTAACCCAATGCTTCAATACTTCAGGCACATTAATCTATCTATGGTTCCATGTCCTGAAATTAATTTGCCATTTGAAGAACCAGTCAATTTTGTTTCAACAGTGTGACAAAGATTTGGCCTACATGTATTATCATGCAAATTAGATAGATGACAATTTATTTTTTTTACTACCATTTGATGGGAAAATACATGTGTGCACCTCAAGAGAATTTTGCTGAATTCATTATACAAACTGATTTATACAGCAAAAATCACCTTTTTACCTCCATTTTAGGGAGCAGGATCACCCTAACCTGATAATAAGATGTTAAGTGTTGAAGGATATTAGCAGTTGTATTGGTGCAGGACAATGAATGTTACTATGATGTAACGTACATGTACATCGCCATCCTAATTTAGGGCTTTTCCAGAATTTTTTTTTTTTTTAAAAGACGCATTACCGCACCACTTTTTATGTGGGTCTTTGACTAGAAAGAGCAGAGTACATCAGGACAAGCTGTATGTAATATCACAATGACAGCTCCCTTACATAGCGATCAGTGTTGGATAAAGTTTAATAATGAAGTATGGCTAGTACTTAATAAATCTCAACAGGCTAGCTCACAGTTGCAGAGTGTTTTCTCAGAGCGGAAATTTCTTGATTGGATAAAGCCAATAATATTTTTTTCTTTTCGGTAGCCAATATTGATAACGCTCTCGGAGCGGACGGGGTGAAAATAGCAGTTGATAGGTGACCAATATGTGAACCTTGCTCCCCGGACAACCATCAATTACTGGTTACAGGATCAAATAAGCAGAGTGATAGCCTTGCTAATGAAAGATGGATGGCCAATAACATCTCCCAAGACAACTCATTTCTTAGAGCTATGCCGGATTGAATTTCTCCGAGATCTACGATGGAAACATTCTAGCAATTGACACAGAAAACATGCCAAACACACAAAGCTCCTCCGAGGACAGTAGACTCCCTCGCTCCCTAATCAGATTCATCCGCACCCCGAGTGATTCTGGTCAATTCCAAAGACGCGCGTGATCTATTCTAAAGCTCATTACTTACATGGACAATATGCAGTTCTCAATTTATCATATTACTGGCTCAGAGTGTCACAAGGAATACTGGCCAATTGAGGGGGAGAATCAGATTGAAATAATGGACATCTGCAGCAAGAGCTAAGCTTCACCAAATTGGACAGATATTCATGTTGTCATGGAGGAACTAATATTAACGGGCCATGAATTCTTAAATCGTACTGGGAATATTCCTGAAATATTCCTGAAATGACTCCACAAGACACAGGAGATTGAGACAATCAAAATTACAATGTACAAGTGAACATCGATTGATCACAAAGATCTAAGCTTGACCAAATTGGGCACACAATGCAATTTGCCTGGAAAGAATTATATATCGATGGAAAATGAATTCTTAAATAGGAATTCCTGACACATTTCCAAAATTTACCCAAATGTGCTTTTTGTTGATCAAGGGAAGCTGGGGAAATATTCGAATGACCAGGTTTCAGAAGAAGCAATGGTCACTCATGTTTGTATGCTTATTGGTGCATGTACATGGAATTATCCCATGCCATATAAATTTGTTTTATCAATGAGAAATAAACATCAAGTTTGGACATACATGTACCTAGACCGTTCGTTGAGTTCTTCAAGTCCGACATGTTTTGGCAGCAATATGTATTTGATATACATGTAGATAGAGTTTCATCTTTGTTTAAGGTTCATCCAAGCAAAATAAACAAGCAGCACCATCAGAAATGTGAAAGGTTTAGCTAAGACTCCTGTTAACAAATTCCACAGAATAGAATACAGGTTGTATGGTTGTGCACTATTTGTTTACAAGCATAAAGTGTACATACTCCAGGCAATGTTAATGGATTTACTCTACAACTTGTACACAAGTTTGGTTACTGGCACACTCCAGCAATAATGGTCTGAAACAGCTGTTTGCTAGCAATATAGCCAACCAACATGCCAGTATTGAATTGTTTCATTAGCCATTATTGCAGGATGTTCTCCAAACAGATTCCGCCAGAGAAAATACATGTGCCTTACAAAAAATGTTTGTCCAGAAAGAAGAGTTGTCTTCCTTATAAATGCTGATTCAACCAGCGAAATTCATGAATACATGCAGGCTGAGGAGGGTATCAATTGCAAAATGTCCTGTTATAACAGAAGATTAGATAATGTCGATGTGAGAGGCCATGTTAAACATCAGAAAAACAAAAGTGCTTCAACATCAAAAATACATGTTCTCTCATTGTCTAAAGAGCTATTTCGTTTGGCAAAACTGTTAACACTACACCGTGAGTTGCTCATCAGTTTAAGTGGCCAACAAAATAATATCTCTCTCCTTTTGGGTATTGCTGAATAACGGATGCAACTCTGACATTAGAGAAGTTTGTATTGGGGAATTGTAATAATTTTCAGCAAAACCTTGAATGGCGCTGAAACAATCAGACAGGTGACATCAGAAAGTACATGTACATGTATCATTTCAATACCTTAATGCTTCCTCTGTGGACAAAACATATCACGACATCCATGGAAAAAAAATTCTTTTTCGATTATATGTATATATCCCATTCAATTGCCTTATTTCAATTTTGCTGAAACAGACCTCATATATATTTCACAGTCCCATCTATAGTTTGAGACCCAAGTTCTCTCAAAATATAACTGAAATAATTTAGTCCCAACTGCAATTTATTTTCACACAAAAAAAATCCCACAAGTTCTAAAAAGATATTCTGGTTATTGCCTTTTGCACACATTTGAATGCTAATTTAGGTTACAAGCTCTACGCTTAGCTCATGTCAAAACTTCAACATTATTCGGGAAATGAAAAGGGTCCATGTATCATATGCAGTACAGTTTCTGCCATATCTGCTCCAAACAGACCACACAAATCTGGAATAAGCAACAGCTAGAGACAATTGAGAATACCTTTTCTAAATACATTTGAAGAATTGTAGGAAAGTAAGGTGTACAACTACCATTTTATGAAGCGCGTGGAAGGATGGCCGGGTTTATTTTCCATTTTTGCTCGGATTAAATTAAACTGAGGGAGTGAGTTTTAAGAGTGAATTACACTCGATGCAAGATCATGCGGTTCAAGAGCACTTTTACAGGACATTAATAACATAGTCAGAATTGATAAAATCTACATATCAAACCAGTCATGCCTACACAAGAACATGGACCTTTGATGGTGAACATGGCCTTTAGACCTAGTCTGGTGTGAAAACTCCATAGACTGAGCTGATGGCTGTCTAGATAATACATCTAAACATGCACAGGGAAGAGGGAGATGAAAGGCTTGTGTTATCAGTAGCGTACTAGAACTTCACACCATCCAATATCTTCAAGATAATGATCTGTGTCCATGCTTCACAACAGATGTCAACCTATCAAAGTTATCATACCAGAACTGATACCAACCAACAGATATCTGGAAGTTTCCAAACTGTCATGGTAAAGGAGGGGGGGGGGAGGTGCTCTGAGTGAACCATCACCAGTCGGTAAGTAACTGGCAAACTTTCACACATGCACCAGCAGAGACCGAACCAGTTCAGTGGTGTGAGGCAAGCGATCACCAGTGATGCACCTTAGACCACTCGGCCACCGAGGGGCCCCAGAGCATTTGCCCCTGTTCGCCAGTGGGCATTTGAGGAGGACAAAATCACACAAGCTGTATCACTCTTGTAGAAACACTGTATTGTGTCATCAACATAGTCAGCTCATTACTCTTTATACATGTATAATGATGTTACTATCATTACAATAAAAAATGTCGCCTTGAACATGGATATGTCCAAATACAAAATATTACGTTGTCATGATGGTCTCTCATGGCACCAAGCCCAATTTTGAAGTAACTGAAATTGCTGTTTGCTCGACTTATTATATATTATCATGCTCGACACTATCTCTTTTCATGGTTGGACAGACAAAAATTGGAAGAGTTAACATGGCAGTGATAGTACAAAAATGTGATATTTGGATGAGCATATTTCATATTCGGGCGAACACCATGTCCATGGCATTTAACATCTGCAGCCCAATTAAATGGAGTTACCAAACTCTTCTATAAGTACAATATGCCTGGCTTCCCGAAAACATCCAACCGATCCCCCAGTCAGAGCATGTTAGAAAAGTTAGAGGATCAAGTGACAAAATTTAGCTCCTACATGTAACTCTGAACATTAGGCCTGCGAGAGATTAGATTCAATATGTTTTGTGATTTACAAATTGTTCAGGGTTGGAAATTGAGTTAGAATTATAAATTTGTGGGAAACTTTTTCTAAAATGCAACACATGAGGGAGTGGTTTACGGCAGCCTGCACTGGTAGGTATACAATGTATATTATGAGACGTTGAGGGAATCTTCTCATACCTCTGCTGTTTCCTCGTTGCTTTTAACTGTGCCTTGTAATTTTAATGAAAAGAAAATTTCTTCTCAGTGTGGCCTACAGCATGGTTGAATTTGTGCTTTCACGAACATGCGGGGAACAGCGGGAACAAAAACGAAATTTTGATGTGAAAGCATGGGCTGATGAACATGAACTTCAGTGACACTTAAGTTTTGAGAGGATGGAAGTGTGGGCCATCCGCATACTGTAAACGACCAACCCTCCCAATGCATTCTGAAGTGTTCTGGAATTTGCCAAGTGACATAGACTGAAATCAATGGAATATAAGGAATCAACTGACTCTCAGCTGATCAAGTGAAGAAAGACTCCAAATAAATTCAGAGTTTATCGAGGAAAATTGATTACGTGTTGGGATGTGAAAGATGAAACACAAATAGCAAACATTGTGGGCAAACTGATGCAATGTTTTTTTGCTCTTTCACAGCATTTTCTAGAGCTGTTCTAAATCAGATTTCAGAGGACAACCATTGATCCGCCAGCAAATTTAGGATGTTTTCAGTCTGCAAACATGGTCCAGTGTAATTGGAGTTTGGCCATTTTCTCCTCAAATTACATGTATGACTGAGACTCGCATATTTTCCTTCTTTGGCAAACTTAATTAGCTGGAGACAAACTCTTGTATGAGGTTATCTAATGGAAGACACAGTATTTATAAAGGATTAAAATTGCTTTAATGATTTTCCCGAGGAATCTGGATGTGGAATTTTGATAATTAGTTTGATCAAGAGTAATGAACATTTAGCTCCCAGCCACATGGGGAGTTCTCAGGTAAACTTCTCAGCAACTTCTACGCTGTGTAAAGTGACCAGAGTGAAAAACAAAGTTTCAAGTTAGTTGGAACACAGTATGTCAAGCAGCAATCCCACTTCAATCTTGTATCTGTGAGTGGACACACTTTAATACAGTACAAGTGATCAAGGAAAAACACTTGGTTGAGAGAACACCATGAATGCTGATCATTCACATTCACTCTGCCAAGTTATAAAAAAAATATTCCTCAATTCCGAAAATATTTCACTTTTTTTTTGCTTCACTTAGATTTAACTGACATTATTAACTCCCAATTGCAATCAGAATAAACATGAATTTAGGAAGATAAGAGAATTCATCTAATTTTGAGTTTCCTTCAACTTAAGAGCACAAGATCCATGCAGCCAATGTAAATAAAAGAAAATTTACTTTGATCAGCAACCTCTACAAAACAATATACCACATGAGGAAGATTTGTGTAATGCATAATACGGAACACTTGGAGAAGTGAAGAGGTTGAAGTTGAGAGAATGATCGTTGTTCTTCAAATTTATGCATACAAGCAATATGAAATCTGGAAATATGTATTTTAAGGTGGAACAGGACAACCACCTTTGATTGTACCAAAAAAATATGGACAAATTTATTTTCAATTCAAATTTACATGTATTTTGCATTTTATTTATTTTGAACAAAATCAATCGGACTGCCCAGCTGTTAATATTCAGTGCCAAATTGAGTGAGTGAGCAAGATTTACAATGTACCATCGTTTTCAACAAATTTTAAGTCATGTCACAATGGTGCATACATGTACCTGTACCAGGACACGAGTGCCCACAGTTCCTATTATCCTGGACACTGATCAGACCCGCCAGTACAGCACTCAGTTACCCAAACAAGTATTGACTGGGCTCAACATTGCCTAGTTTCAACATTGCCTAGTTAACTTCTGTGATCTGATGAGACCCAGTGTGCCCATGAATGTTATGTATATAATAATAATAATAAATGCTTTATTTAATGAGGGTTACACAATCAGTCAGAGACTGTTCTCCCTTGAGGCCCTCAGAGTACATATCATAATGAGCTATTATTTACAACTTGTACATTATTATACACATGAATATACATTGCACTGGTTGATAGCCACAATGAGAGCATCTAAGATCATATCCTGTTAACACGTTCTGATGTTTTATATATATTTAGAGCACATCATGAAGTTTCACCAATTACAAAATTATGTACAAGTCTCTTGAAAGAATTC
This sequence comes from Hanleya hanleyi, assembly GCA_036873755.1. Classification (NCBI taxonomy): domain Eukaryota; kingdom Metazoa; phylum Mollusca; class Polyplacophora; order Lepidopleurida; family Hanleyidae; genus Hanleya; species Hanleya hanleyi. The sequence continues at coordinate 11,587 of JAVTVY010053014.1, read as the reverse complement.
ACAGATTCAGCATTTCATATATTTTGGGGTAAACTGTTCCAAATTACTGGACCTGAGTAATTAAGGCTTCTTTTGTAATATTCCGTCCTACTTTTAGGTATGTGAAGATATCCTGCGCTAGCTTGATGATATTAGAATTCGAACAGTAGTATCAGCAATTTTCTGGAAGAAATTTTATGAGGGGTTCAGATATGAATTTAGAATTTTGTTTATTAATATTGCCTTTTGTATAAATAATGCCTCAAGAAAATCCATTGCTTAAAAATTTGATTTGATGGAAGTCAGCATCAAGTATGATTCTTGCAGCTCTTTTTTGGAGTCTGCGAATTCTTTCAAGATGGCAGTCAGAGGCATGTATGCCATACTAGTGCTAAATTCATCTTCAAATGGTAAGCAATACAACTGAAGTGATATTAAGTCAATATGAAGTCAAATGTATATAAAACTACTAAAAGAACAGGAAAATGAAAGATTAATATTAACATTTTGAATAATATTTTGACTTGTACACGTGTATTATTTGGGAATAATAATGCTTCAGATGCATTGTTTGACGCTAGTGATCAATTTGACATGGAGTTTGGGGTTATTGTACATATTTGGTTTATCACAAATATGCAGAAAATTACACCAATAATAAATTTAGAAAATGGGTCTGAAGAAATGTGTTGAAAAATGTCTTTCTGGAATGTGAGGTCCCAGTGTGACAAACCTTTTCACTTTTCCTTTCAAGGAGTGAGTGAATAACACCAATAAACTACTTCATGAACTTCAATCCGGCTTCAGGTCCCGACACTCCTGCCAAACTGCTCTGACTAAAATCATCGATGATTGGCTTACAAAGATTGACAGTGGTCAGATCACAGGGGTATTGTACATTGATTTACGAAAAGCTTTTGACCTTGTCAGTCATGATCTGCTCTTGCAAAAACTAGCATGTTACCAACTAAATGAAAATTGCCTTATTTGGTTCAAAAGTTACCTATCCAATAGAAAGCAGAAAGTTTGCTTAGGGAATATTCATTCTGATTTTAAAGAAATAGGGTGTGGTGTTCCTCAAGGGTCGATACTTGGACCTCTGCTTTTCCTAATTTTTATAAACGACCTCCCTCTTCATGTTAAAAAATGTATCATAGATTTGTTTGCAGATGATACAACTGTGTCCACATCTACTAAAAACTTAGACATTGTTGAAAATGTGTTAAATGAAGAGAGTGATGTTATCCACCAGTGGTGCGAAGATAATGAAATGGCCATTAACCTTGTTAAAACAAAGTGTATGAAGGTAGGGTCTTGTCAAAATTTAGCTAAACGTGGTAGGCCATTAAATGTAGATATAAATGGAACATCTATTGAAAATGTATCTGAGGCTAAGTTACTGGGAGTTATTATAGACGAAAAGCTCTCCTGGCATTCACACATCCGAAGTCAATGCAAAAAAATATCATCCAAGCTTGCTCTGTTAAAAAGAATTAAGAAGTATTTGCCATTGGCTGCACGAGTTCTGTATTATAATGCTTATGTTTTACCACTAATTGATTATTGTTGTTCCATATGGGGCTCTGCTTCCAGAGAGTCACTCGACTGTATCCTACGTCTCCAGAAATATGCAGCAAGAATAATACTAGATGCAAACTATAGTACCCCAAGCCATGAACTTTTCAGGTCATTGAAATGGATGACCATTTATGAAAGGATAAAGTTCCATAAATCAATCTTGATGTTTAAATGTTTAAATGACTTAGCACCTGAATATTTGTCTCAAAATTTCATTTCAACTGCCTCTGTACTTCAAAAACAATTACGTTCTACATCATCAAAAAATCTGATTATACCCAAACCCAGGACCGAATCTTTCAAGCGCTCACTTCAATATTCTGGCGTGACTCTCTGGAACCAGTTGCCCCTAAATATTAAACTGTCAAATAATTTAAATATTTTCAAGAGACGAATGGAAACTTGGATTTTTTCCAATGTATGATTCCGCCATTGCTCATAGAGTGTGTCTCTAATAGTTGTTCACATGACAGAACTGTTCGATCTTATTATTTTGTTTATATTGTAAGTCTGTGTGCATGTTGTGTGTGAGTGTGGACTTCGTCGAGGGTTTCAAGGAAGATTGGTACTTGTACCAAATGATTTCACCTCGTTAAATAAAGTATTATTATTATTATTAATATGATTTAATTTCGATTTCAGCTATATTTCAGACATATCTCGATGTTTGGGTCCTATTCCTTTTCAGACCAGGGTACCCTGCAGGTGCTCCAGTTAGCTGCATTTTATGACAAGTTGTCCGAGGACCTGAGGCCTATTCTTACCATGACCTGGGGTGTGCACAACGACACGAAGCTTGATCGAACTATGAAGTGCAAAGTCCATGAGCCCAACAAAAACTATTTAGAAGCTAGGGACAAAAATACAACTCGAATTGCCCAGGCCAGATTGGGAGGGAGGGAGGGAGTTTGGCTTAATGTCACACTCAAGTTTGTTTCACTCATATGGTGACAGTCAGTTTGGTTGGTGGAGGAAGCCGGAGTACCCGGAGAGAACCACCGCCCTTCGGCAAGTAACTGACAAACTTTCACACATGGACCAGCTGGGCTCGAACCCGTGCCAAGGCCAGATTGGGTCAAGCACCTTGGGTTAATTATTCTTTAAGCTGGGGAGGAGCCCGCCGGCAGGGAATCTAATATTCAGTAAACGTAGCATCAAATGTTAAACGTGGAAACAATCATCTGATCTGTGTTACTAGATCAAGTGTTAACCTCACGTTATGTCAGCGAGCTTAATTAATCAGTTGATCCTGTTTTCCAATTATCCTGATAAATCACGAAGGTAATCGCATTATACATGTACATCTGCACAGTGCTCCACCTACGTATGATATACACTGTACCATTGTAGTCTATTGTGTTCAGCTTACCGACTTCAAACCTCTTTATAATAATTCATCTTAATTTAGACGGATAACATCTGAGATCAAATCAATCAAGTATTCATGAAATCATGCAATTAACCCCTGAAAGATAATCAGCCAGTGAAATAATGAACACCTGGCAGAATCTCATACTTATTGACAATTTAACGCATCATACCGATGGATCGCTAGAACTAACTATATAGTATGGTCAGAGTCTGGGCAACACTATTGTCCAAGATAGAATAGTACCATAAATCCCATGTTCAGCCTATTTTACTTTGTTCACAAGCTTGCTACAGTTTTACATATATGGTACAATCCCTCGAATAATTCAATCCCCCTATCAAACTTCAATCATCCACTATTTTTGGGATAAAATTCAATCGGTGGCTCTAATAAATTTGATCATCCTCTAAAATCAATGAAATAATGAAGAAAGAATGGATTATATGCATAAATTTGAACTTCCTATTCTAAAAAATTTGATCACCCCCAGATTTGATGATGGGAAATATCACTTCATGTGATCGAATTATTGGAGGGATTACTGTATACACACAAGTTCTTCTGTATCACAATTTGAATCTTTACATATCCTGAGGCCAAAAAAAAAAAAAAAAGTCTGTTTCAGGTAACTTCCAGACCCTGAAAAAATCAGGTCAAGTACGTACATGTATAGACATAAAATAAATTATTCAAATTTATTTGTGTGACTTCAGTACGAGTCGTTTCAAACAGAAACATGAAGCTGCGCTATATAAACCCCTCGGCTCTGAACCCCAGCTATTATAATGTAAGGGTGTCTCTACCAATTGATTGGCTTGTGGGAAGAAATATTTACCCCTGGTATTGTAAGTGTACTTTCTTTGAAAAAAAAAAAAAAGTTTTCCTCCCCTTAAATTAATTTGTTTCTGGAATAAATACATACACTATAGATATACGTTTGTTCTTCGCATTGTGTAAGAGAATAAATCAATAAATCAGTCATCCAATCAATAAATAAATGTGATAGTATACAAACATGATATAGAAATTATATGCAAACAGTTAGTGGATTTTATTAGACAAGGGGCATAACTCTGCAAAATACTTTCTGACACGACTCATTTTCAATAGGCATCTAGTTCAGGTCAAGAGAAACAACTGTATCACATTAGGATGTTGTATATGGAACGGTTCTGAAATTATCACAATAACAAATCATAAATGGACAAGGGGCATAACTCTGCAAAATACTTTCTGACACGACTCATTTTCGATAGGCATCTAGTTCAGGTCAAGAGAAACAACTGTATCACGTTAGGATGTTGTATATGGAACGGTTCTGAAAATTATCATAAATGGATTTTTATTTGTAAAAAGGGGCATAACTCTGCAAAATATTGTCCGAGATGACTCATTTTCGATAGGCTTCTGATTTACGTGAAGATAAATAGATGTAACAAGTTTGGTTGCCATTCATGAAACGGTTCTGTAGATATCGCGGTAACGGACGTACGGACAGCCGTACATGATGACCAGGCTTCGAATTTGACGGCGGCAACGACGGCAATTGCCATCGGTGCCCCATTAGTTTGCCCACATGCCCTACAAATTTCCACCAATTACACGGCCACAACACGGCCGCCGTGAAGCCTCAAGTGGCCTACGTGACCTTAAGAATAAAACCAATCTTATTTCCATCATGTGTTCGCGTTTTCTCTCTCTTTATTCTTTGCTTTGGTAATTTCGTTGGAAAAGCAAAGTCATACGGTGATCGATGGTTTCGTTTACAAATCAGCTTTCCCTCTTCCTGTATCGTAAACAGTATCGTACAGTTTTACGACATCGGTAATTCGGGAGCCACCTGTTTTTGGTTCGATTACGCTTCAATGGATGGTTCCCGTTTGGCAATCCGGATTACTCTCCCCTTGGTCAGACTACAGAGGGCGGGTCGCTTAGTGCTGTCATTGGATTGAAAGTTAAAGTAAATAATGCGATCATGCCGTCACACGACGTGTTTCTGCGACCAAATCTCGGGAACTGGAGAAGGGGGCTTCAAACACGCGGAAGCTATATGCCTTCTTTCGTATTACTGGATAAGATCTTTTATAATTTGTATATTTACAGACAGTATGTGGATACCTTTTGAATGTTTTACAACAACAACAATAACAAACAGCTGTGAAAATATTGCGATATTATAGGCAGAGTTTGCAAAATATGTGTGAGTTTGCAAAATATGTGTGAGAATAGGATGGGGATATATAAGTCTAGAAAGGGCGTATGACTATATGAGGCCTATTAAATAATAACCCAGGCTTGGGGAAATTTCATTTTTATTTATTTCATGGCAATATCTTCCATAACACCTGCAAATAAAGTGACTGTAGTGCCCTAAGTATATTAACACATTTGGCCTTAATGCCTGGTCCATTGGCCTTGTTGCCCCCAAAATCTGGTCATTATCCAAGGCCAAAGTGGCCTTGCCCTATTTTCCCCCAAATTCAAAGCCTGGATGACGACAATACCCCTAGGCCAAAGTTGGCCGAGGGGTAAATACGAAGCTGCACATCTGAAAACCCCTCGGCTCTGGGCGCCAGCCATTCATAATGCATGGATTCTGTATACCAAGTTTCATATCGAACACTGAAATGGTATCAAAGATAAACATCATTAAAGATTTTGCATAAATTAAAGATGGCCACCAAGGTTTCCGCCCAATCAGAAAAACCAGAACTGTCTATTGATACATCGATGATGTATACCAAAGTTTAATCGAGCACAAGTTGAACGGTATCAGAGATATATCATTAATGATTTCGCATAAATTAAAGATGGCCGCCCATCCTTCCCGCCACTCAACCACCTCGCTGGGGGTCTAATAACACCCCAGCCACCAGTCAGATTTTTGGACCGGATTCGGGGCCTCCGCGTACATCGCCGGAAGGGACATCATATATAGTAAAATAGATGTTTACCGAACATTTCGATTACTTTTCAAGCCTGCATAATACCTCTGTTGACCTAGCGTTAAAAAGAATTATCTGGAGATTATTTTCCATATTTATCTGGACAGAGCATATGAAAAGTAGTTCGCTCATGTGCAGCTCTGAAGGAGCTGTTCGGCCGGATTCAAACTGAACCGTGCGTTGGTTGGTTTCCCCATATACGTCATAGCAACGTAGTAAAGGTCAACTTCCCCTATTGGTGGCAGGGATGGTAATGGAGCCTGCGAAATGGGGCATGCGCTGTGGGGAGGTTGCCCGCCACTCAGCGGAACTGATGTGGTTATTCATTGCAAGTCTCTTGATACATCGATGCTGGATACCAAGTTTCATATAGAACACTGAAATGGTATCAAAGATATACATCATTAAAGATTTTGCATAAATTAAAGATGGCCACCAAGGTTTCCGCCCAATCAGAAATGCCAGAACTGTCATTTATCGTAAGTCTATTGATGCATCGATGATATATACCAAATTTTACATCGAGCACTCGAACAGTATCAGAGATAATTAATGATTTCGCATAAATTAAAGATGGCCGCCCATCCTTCCCGCCACTCAGAGGAACTGATATGGCTATACATTGCAGATCTCTTGATACATCGATGCTGTATACCAAGTTTCGTATAGAACACTTGAATGGTATCAGAGATATCTATCATTGAAGATTTTGCATAAATTAAAGATGGCCGCCAAGGTTTTCACCGAATCCGGGAAACTGGTTTGGTCATTCCTTTGAAGTTTCTTGATGCAACGATGATCTATACCAAGTTTCACACTGAACAGAGAAATGGTACCTAAGATACACAAGATTAATGATTTCGCATAAATTAAATATGGCCGCCAAAGTTTCCAACCAATCAGGTCCAGATTCAATAGGGTTCTGGGTCATGAGCAGTCCTTGTCTTTTGTAAAAAGATGGTGAGCTAAAAAAAGTGTACCTAAATTAACCGAGGAGAGCTAATACGAGAGCTGAAAATCGCTCTCCCAAATTTCGTGATGGGAGTGATTTTGTTTTAATTGTTTAACCTACCATATTATATTTTTGATTAAATTATTTTATTTTTCAATTTATTTTCAAACGAAAAATTAATGAAAATAAATTATTCTATTTCAATTTAAACAAGTCAATATCAAAAGTGATGAAGATTTCAAGTCACCAGTGGGTATTACGTACCAGAAGATTGAGCAAGCTCACTCTGCATATAATACTCGTCGGAACCAATCATGCGCGAAGAGCAGTGTCCGTGGAGGTTCTCGAAAATAATCGGCCGATAGTATTTAAGTGAACGAGAAGAATGGTTGGCGAATGATCAGACGAGTCCCAGTTCAATATTGCCCAAGAGTATTGACATCCTACTGACTACAGGCTCTGTGTGCTGATAATGATGTGTAAATCATCTACCTTTCTTAGAAAACTTCGTCAACTGCTTCAACTTGTTCAAGGAAGATTTGCTGCAGTTACCGCCATTGTTGTCAGCTCTCCGCGCACGTGGCAAATATTGCACGATCCCATGCTAGGAATAGCCTGTGCAAGAGACTACCGATTGTCAAACAAGCGAAGAAATTATGGCCGCGCTGAAATTGACGGCGATCGTTTGCTGATTAAAATTTATTAAAGGCATTTCAGTTTATTCTCACAGTGATTTTCAGTGTGGAAGAGTTCGCAAAATTAACACCAACTGTCCGTACATTTAATAATAAGGCCGTTAGCAGACACAGCCTACTTATTTCTATATTTAATCTGCTGAATCTAGGTGCGCGAAAAACAGTGTACCTTGGATATGATTTAGGTGAGCGATGGTGCGCGAGAGCGATCGCTCACCTCCAAACGCATGAGCATATGGATGTGCAGTGCAAGTTTGGAGTGCCTAGGGTAAATCGTTCTAAAGATATCTTGGTAACAAGAAAGCTATGATGGTTTCGCATAAATTAAAGATGGCCGCCAAAGTTTCCAACCAATCAGGTCCAGATTCAATAGGGTGCTGGGTCACGAGCATACGGATGTGCACTGCAAGTCTGGTGTGCCTAGGGTAAGTCGTTCTAAAGATATCTTGGTAACGAGAAAGGTGTGACGGACAGACAGACGGACGGACGTACATGACGACGACAATACCCTTCGGCCAAATTTTGGCCGAGAGGTAAAAACCAAAAGCAATTTGTCCACCTTTTTTGCGTATTTTACCCAACACAAAATAGTTTGGTTCGGCAGCATTTATTTAGAGTAGGTACATGTAAGGCTAACTGGAGACTGTTACCATACATGGATAAACTATGATGTGTCGGGTCCTCATCAGGTCTGCGCACACCTGTCATGTCTACATGTAGAGTGCATCCAGGTCGCGTCTTCTTAACCCTTAATTCTAGCGCACACTCTATATTATGTTTTTAGCCTCAGTCGATATAGTCAGGGTAGGAATATCATTAATCAAGAAATTGAAAAATCCCTCTTGCTATACAGTGTAATGTATTTCATTGAATGTTGGATGTATCCGGAGTTACACTGCCTGAAACTGTGACAGCCAAGATAAAGCAAGATGAACAGTTACTGTACTGCTGAAGATCTTTCCACTTTTGAATCGGACTTAAAGAAATGGATCTACAACAAGACTAGACAGAAATCTTGTAGTCTTTGGATATACTGAAAATAAGAAAACCCTTCTGAACTTTACGATAAATTAAGTTGCAAAAGAATTTATTGACAAAATCAGTTGCTCGTGTTTGTAAATTTGTGAGAGCTATTTATTACTCTCCTGGAGTTTGTGTGGCATGAGTGATGTAAATAGAATTCAACGTCGCTTTCAACAATATTTCAGCTTTATCACGACGAACCAACTAAGCACCACCCAGCCCAGTTGTGTTCCTGCTATTTCAAAGAAGAAATCTTTGAAGCAGCATGGAACCACACACCCTCCATCCACTCTATAAAACAGCGAGGACAGCACACAAGACACAAACAGGACGCTTTCATGGTACAATAAAGACAAGTGATATTACAGTGCTAGACATCACATTATCAAGTTCCTGTTGCTTCTCAGCAAAATCCATTGAAGCGACAGGAACCTGAACCCACCCAACCACCCGCCCCGGGTTTTGTGTGGTGTGAATGATGTGAGAGTGATCACTCTCTCCAATATTACTCTCCATTACACTGGCAGTTTTTAGGAGAGAGCTCTCCTGCAGAAAAAAATAGGACAGTGATGGAGAGCGAGAGTGGATAAGTATTCCAAAGGGTGGTCTCCCTTTTTCCAACAGGTTAACTAGACTGTTGGTTATTTATGATCATGAGCACAAGAAAAAGACCAGAATATTTGTAAAATGAGAATTTATTATAAACGCTTGTCATTACAGCACCTGCTATCTGACCACATGAATATCACTACAGTGAAATCAAATGTACATGTAGATGCATAGCAATTTTTTTTTTTTTTAAGCTATCACATATACAATGTATGGAGCCACCCACCATTTTCTATTTGTCGCCCACTAGCAAGAGAAACATACAGCTTAACATGAACAGGAAATAGGAAACAATTTCTCCATTTACACAAAGCCAGTTGTCTAGTCAACCCAGGGAAGACGATTTTCCTTAATGTTCATTAAGCCGGCGGCTCTAGCGAGGATTGACAATGAAATGGATTCTGATTGTCTGATTTAGTCGTTGATAATCAACACGGACAGCAATCTTCAGCCAGTCTAATAATAACGTGTTCGACTCAAATTAAATAATCCTGGCCAGGAAAAATTCACGCATCACTCAACAGTCCTCCACTAAATTGTCAGTTGAGTGCAAACTCCAAACAGCATTAGAATACCAACCATGTCCTGGATTCCGTGATTGGATATTGCTTGATAACGTAGATAGAATCTTCCCAGATACACCACATGAATTTCAATAGTTAATGTATACCAGAACTCAATTCCTTCTAAGTTTAGTTCGTCCATTCTTATGGTATCAGATTGCATTACTCCTTCTGCCAGATATATCCTCTGATTGCATTGTGATTTAAATGCGGAGTGCAGTTTTTGTGTGCATGGTTCTCAGCGAATCAGCATCATCTCTTACAAAATGGATCAGAGTCCGTGAGCTCAGAATGTCATAGCTAAACAGGACATTGTAACATGTGTGCTTTTCTAATAATATTATATGCTCCAGCGGGTACCATGATTGGCTGAATAAAGTTATTTATCTATCTGTATTCAAACAGCCATCTTGTTTTGTAAGATATACCGATTACATGTATCATATTGGGTGTACATATATTTTTCATCTCTCTTGTATGCAGATATATGCGATTCAGATATTAGACTGAATGTGAACATGTGCCACATATTTTGTCATAATGCAGTCAGAAGGTGTTGCTCTAAGAGTTAAAAAAGAATACAAACTCTGGCAATGGAAGAATGAGTTTTCTACAACTCTTAAAATGCCCAGAAGAACTGAATACAATACTTGAGGCATTGTGATTCCCATCCATTATACAGGCATAAAAAGAAAAGAAAAATTTACATGTAACTTATAACAAAAAAATCAAATTTGTTTCCTATCATACAGCTGTGAAACAGGCTATTCTTGTCAAGTGCTGTAAATATTAATTCCAAATGCAGCTACATCAGACCATGTACACTTTCCTTCATCATAGGAAACTGTTGACTGTTCTTTCATTCGAGATTAGTACATTCTACAGAAACGTTACAATGGAATTTTTGGTGCAAATGGTCTCAAAAACTGACATAATCCTCAATATTATTGAATAAGAATTGAGGAAGTTGGCTCGAAAATCCTGCAGCTACCCAGCCTCTGCCATACAAACTATAGATATCTCGGTCTTGACTGAATGGGAAATATGTTAAAATTCATAGGACATTGTATTCATACCTCTAAAAGATAGATCTAATAAATGATGGATCTGCTTGCTCTCTAAAAAACAGCTTCTGAAAACTTATGCAAATGTTTAACTCAGGTAGTTCAAGCTAAGCTATATACAACATTGCTTGCTAATTTGGGTGACATGTCCCACTGAGAAATACTCATACAGGCCCATTCCCATGATGTGATTTGTAATAACAACTCGGCAAGGATTCCCCTATAGATTTGCAACATTTTTAATTCTTGAGAACACTGGAGTTGTATACAACTTTAGTTACATGTTACAAGTTGAAAGCCAGTCGATAGAAATACAATGAAATAGTCATATTTCATACAACTTGCATGCAACTATCAAGGGAAATCGCTTCCGAGTTGTTACTACAAATCACATTGTGAGAATGGGTCTTAAGAATTTGATGGCAATACATGTAAGCCTACCATAAGTGGCCTTAAACAACTCAGCCTCCAGCTGACAGTACTCTTCAACTGATTTTACGTTTCATGAACATTTTGCTACATTGAACAAGTTGAATGAACAAGTTTGTAATCATTTGATCTGGAGTAGGTTTTGATGTCCATTATCGTCTCTCTAAACCAAACTTGTATTTTAGCTCTAGCTCATGCCACTGGTTTCATACTCCATGTAAGAATCACAAGACAATGCATACAATAGCCAAGTCTAGGGACAACAATGTGTCTTTTCAGCTGCACAAAGACTTGGACAATAGCCTCCTACATGAAGTATCTACCTGCCACTGACGAGGTCAGGGCAATCCCGCTCTCTAAAATGGAGGTGAAAGGTCT
>JAVTVY010053013.1:0-26885 GCA_036873755.1 Hanleya hanleyi | reverse complement strand
AACAAGTGTCTTTGATTTTATACTTTTTGTTTATTCACAGTTGCACATTTCCGGGACAGGTTTAATTGATCACTCCGGGCTCTAAATAAGCCATGCAGTTTTGTTCCATGAAAAATATATTTAAGTGCATTTCTGGAAGGTTGGACATATATGATCTCATCTTTAGTACTATACACATCGTCTTTCACATCCAGCTTATTTGTTTCTCACCACAACCGATACTTCATTCACTATGGAACAACATACAGGAAATCAAGGTTCAGCTCTCATAACTGGATCGACGATACCAAGTGACAAAATAATCTCTCTGTATGAAAATGTCATGCGGCGTTGCTCTAAAAGTTGTAAATGTACAACCACGGGTATCCGACTTCTATCGAAATTACAAACTTCAGATGAATAGAGTACTCATCACGTATAGATATTTGCAGATGTAACTTTAAAAGCTTACCAAACAAGGCGCGCTTAACCCCCCTACCCGAAATAAATGGAGGGATTGCATGCAGATCGCATGCGGATCGCCTTCCGCATGCATTCCCTATGCCATCCATGCCATCTATGTGATCATTAAGCGCTCTATGCGCTCATTTTGCAATCATGATGCTATCCAATCAATCATTCTTGACAGGATGAAGCGCTCCAAGCGCTCATTTTGCCATCATTATGCTATCCAACCGATCACTTTTGCCCAAATGTGTGCAATCATGCAATCATTTATGTGATCTGAGTGATCATTTTCTTATGGTCAAGCGATCCTTACATCTTCTTTTCAAAGTCCAAGTGATCAGACGAAAAACTTTCTAAGTCCAAGCAATCCAAAATGATCGCTTAAATGATCGCTTGGTGTCTGTTTCCAGACCAACATATGGTTTTGATTTCATAGACCATTAATCACCGATCTCCATGGAAACCCCGCCAAATTTAAAGGGGGATACTATCATATGACCAGATTTCAAATTTTAACCACCACTACCATGCAGTAGCTGTATTTTCTTTAGCTGCAGTTTTGGATATTTCACATTGGATATAGCCTAAAATGCTCAACCAGAATTGAAGAACACAACATGATATACTGGTATGAAGTTTTTAGCTGGCAGTAACATGGAAAGAGAAGTTATTTGTAGTGAATTCTTTGATGTGAGGAATACACAATTTGCACAGTTCTTGGTCCGGACAGGGTCACTCCACTCCAGTGACAATGGATCACAGTGTATTTCCACATAAATCTACTAAGATATTAAGATTTGAGGGTAAGTCTGTCATTCTGTGAAGTACTCACCAGCTTGAAGGTCACTCTACAGTTTGAAGAATTGCCATGATTATACACTTTGGATACATTCTGAATATATTTTAATTTTAGCATGTATGTATAATTTAAGTATTTCCACTTGTATTTACAATGTATTAATGAATTCATTAATGGTCAGTTTCAGGTCATTGATAAAGTTACATGTAGTTACTTGAAATGTTTATGTTGGACCAATTTTGCTCTTCAGAAGGTTTGAACTGTACTGTATAAATAGCACAACCTCTACATGTACATCTGTAGCTTACAATGTACTTTACATTTGCCCATTTAAAATGTCAGTCATTTGATTTATGTGACTCCTAGTGTACAACAGCTTTTGAATGCATGCGTGCGGAATGCGTGCGGAATGCATGCGGAATGCGTTCATGCTGATCATTCAATTATTAATGCCATGCGATCATTATGGCTTCCGCATGCATTCAAGATGAGGAGCGCTTCTGATCATTATGCCTTCCACACTTGGAAGGCATAATGATCACATAATATGTACAACAAGCGATCACTCGAGTGCATAATCATGAAGGTTCCAATTTAATGCATGCGGAATGCATGCGGATTGCAATCACACATAAATTGTAGGAATGCATTCCGCATGCGTTCCGAGCGCTAACTTTTTCGGGTAGCTTCAAAAGCGCAAATTGAACAAAAACAAAATTATGAGTTACACCATTAGAAAACCGTTATCTATGGTGAATGTCTTGTAAATTTCTGCGCTTACGCATCGTCCTGAAAGAGAAAAAAATATACGCATTAGATTCTAATGTTTCACTCGACATTTATCTGTAATCAAACGTAATAATAATTGTTAAAGTAAAACTATGATCATCTCATTCCAAAAATTACAAATATTGTCCATAAAACAAATACACGACTACCAGGTGTTAATTTTTGTTGACAAATTTTTCAATCATACAGACCTAATTCCAAACACTTTCAGATCATATTTTTCAAAATTATCTGTTGTCCACAGATACCCAACTAGACAGGCTAAATTAAATTTATATCGCGATTTTTACTACTCTGACTTACATGTATAGTACTAAAATAAAGGGTCCCAAAATATGGAACAATTTACCCTCTCAGTTAAAATCTCACGTTTCGCTCTCATTATTCAAATCGAGGATATAATCGTATTTATTACTGGAACATAATTAGACATCTATTCTGTTTGCCGTCTGTGGAAGTTGGAAATTAAATTTGTGGTTTTGTCTCACTATGATAGAGTTTACCGCATATTATCATCTTTGTAAATATAATAATTATTTTGGGATAAAACAAACCCCTCGGGGTTTTCATCCCGTCACTATTATATTTTGTTTACTAAACATTATTGTTATGCATGGTGAAATAAAAATCAAATCAAATCAAATGGTAATCTAGAACTGACTTTTTTGAAGCCGCATTCCAAAATGCGCAAAGCCCGTATTCTGCAAAATACATAAGATTCGAATCGCACGTTCATAAAACGATATCATGGTTCCATAATATTTTGTTTATTAACGAATTACACCGTAACCGATTCTAAGATATAGTCAAGCAGCACACGTATAGCAAAAATCTGGAGAAAAAAACAACATTAATTTGTGTTCCGTTCTCATAATCCGTTTTTCACGGCCTCAAGCGACACAGCCGTTGTTGTTGTTTTTGCGTCTGTAAAGCGGGACTACTTTTGAGCCGATCGTTTGCCAGGAGACTTTCAATCGTTTGCTAGAAAACGTCTGCACCTTTGTTCGAGGTGTGAAAAGACGACCGGCACCCTTACCGTAGGTTGCCGGAGATTTCCGGCGATCGTCTTTATCTGACCGACGTTTTTTAAAAAACGATCAACTCATACACCCATCGTTTGCATCGACGTTTTTTTTCATCGTTTAAAACGTCTAGCAAACGAACGTTGGATGGATACGGTCCCTAACAAATATTGAACTTCCGCCCTTGTGACAGAATTACTGCTTAAACATCGTTAAATGTGAAATTCACTGACATGACTGAAGATAAGCTTATTGATGTTGAGAAGTCAAAATGTTATATTTCATAGTAACTTTTCATAATTTTTTTTATAATTCTGTGGTCATTCTCAATGACCTACTTTAATTTTTTTTCACACTTATCTTTTTATTTGGCCTATTACTCCTTGATGTGCCATCTTGATGTGAAAGTGACCCATGCCACAAGACTTCATGGTAACCATGGTTACAGGTGCATGGATACTACAAAAACTGGCTGCAATAAGAATAATTGCCTTAAAAAGTCTGCAGGTATAACATGATTAATGCAGTCCAAATCTGGCCAATGTACAAATAAACTATATAAACATTTATTCTGCCAGGCTGTGGAAGATTCATGATCCTTATAATTATGTTGCCGAAGGACATGAGCATTGGAGATGTGGTGAATATGTTATCAACTGAGTTTAATGCTCCCTTCATTCCCATCATGCCCCAGAATTCATTTCTGATATCCTGAGTTTAATTTCCTGTATTTGAGCAAAGAAAATAGATCGAAGCAAGGAGATTGATCAGATCCACTGTAATTACTTTCAGCCTTGTGGACATATTGATGTACGTATGTATCCAATAAATATGGTTGGGTTATGTCAACCATTGTCATAATTGTAGTACTATTGAATACATAATTTCAAGCGGACAAGTACAGATCTATTATCAGATATGACGACTTCAATTTGCCAGGCATATAATATGGAATTTGAGCTGATCTGTCAGGCAGCATGCAGTTATAGCCATGCATGATGCAGTGGAAGATTAATCTCATTGCAGGCCCTTAATAATTTCCTCCCCCTTTCTCTTCTACTGTGGGAATCCCTGGTAATATATTCAGAACACATTTAGTACATGCTATGGGCACCTGCAACTTGCAAGATTATGGGCATGCATGTGTCACATCCTTTTTCTATACTTAATGGTTTGGTAAGGAAAATCTCATTTGTATTTAATTTTTACAGCTGAAATGTACTTTAACCTGATATAGTAGACATGGTAGAGGAGCATACCTAACCCTACATGGTAGAGGAGCATACCTAACCCTACATGGTAGAGGAGCATACCTAACCCTACATGGTAGAGGAGCATACCTAACCCTACATGGTAGAGGAGCATACCTAACCCTACATGGTAGAGGAGCATACCTAACCCTACCTGGTAGAGGAGCATACCTAACCCTACATGTATGTGTTGTAACCCCAATTTGACGGAACTTTGACTAGACACATCTTTGACACTAGATTTTGTAGACCTACATTCCTCCCTAACCCCGCTTTCACATTGGAGTACACATACACTACAGCCAGCAATTAAGTTCCCCTTCTTTCGCGAACCATTCGCGAACGGTTCGCGAAAGAGCGAAAGATGTGCGAAAGTAACGCGAAAGCGTGCGCGAAACATCGACAATGTTATCTAGCGAAAGCAATTTTTTTCAAAAATGGATGTTTCTTTCGCGAACGTATTTTGCGAAAGTATGTTTCTTTCGCGAACGATTTTATCTTTCGCGTACCGTTTTTTGAGTGGACAAGAGTGGTTTACGTTTGACCGACTAGATTTTCCAGAGATATTAAAGATGGCGCCGTCTGCGCGTGTGCTGCATCTGTCCCGTATACCTTGGCGAATGCGGGTTAGCATTGCTTACATTTTGGGACCCCTATTCTCTTGGTCGACTAGCAGAATACGGACAGCACTGGTTAATCATGGATATCGGATTATTCCGTCTTTAAAGTCAATCCGCCTCTTGTGCAATCGATACCAGTAAGTGTCATATCTGTTCAATGAAGTGGCGGTCTAATTGAATCTTAGCGTTACGGCTGCTACTTACCGTGTCATATTTCGTATCCTTTTGTTATTATTCAATCAAGTGCCCTTTGTTATTCAATTTTACCGAGATGTATGTTTCTTCTTTCTATTACAATCAACTTTATATTAGATCTAAAAACATAATTTTATATGCTCTAAATTGGGGTAGGGAATGAAATCTTTCGCAACGTCTGCACGAAAGTGCTCTCGACAAGGTCCGCGCGAGAAGGTCACAGCAGGTCTTCAATTTCACATTCCGGTTTTCTCATGCAAATAGTGAATGCTTTATGCAAGAATTTCGTCCATTCATGCTAGATCTTTGTTCTATTTGCGTTTCACGATAGGATCTGTTATGAACTGTTTATAAGATTGAGCGATATGAGAAAAAAAAAAGTTATTCAAAATTGTTTAATAATATTTTTTATCAGAATATTTATTTTATATATTCTTCTGTGCTATCGGTAAAATTATCTTGCATTCTTCTCGTTTGTTATCACATTAGTCCAGACAAATTTTTAGTATTATGTAAATAATTAGGAAGAATGGTCTAATAAGTTGTTTCTCCAGGATATCTTCCGTACATAAGCGACAGGTTTCCGCAACACAATTGTATTGAGGACGGAAAACATCTTTGGAATGTACCTTGTACGCCTCGATGAGAAAGAATCTTTTTTTATACCATCCAGGATAATATTAATTAAGTATTTTATAAACTATTTTTTCCTTTTGATAGACCCACCCGATTACATTTCGATTTTTGATTGATTGAAATTGTAGTCCCCTTCCCATTCGGATTTCGCGGCCCATCAACTCAATGTTCTATTCAAATTTCACGGTACATTTCTTCGTTCATTTAAGATCTTTTGCAGCGCTAGATATTAAAATAAATAATTAAATAACAATGAGAGAGCAGAGGGAGATATAAATGGAAGTACTAAAGATTTCATTTCAAGATATGTGATATTTTATATTTTCTCATGTCTCGCAAAACGGAATTCATTTTTTGTTAATTTGAGCTCTAGGCTTAAAATAAAGTGTTACTATTATTATATTGGTAATATACTCTAACTTCGTAATGGGGATTAGATCAGCATGTACCCCATGTGAAATGTTGTTCTTTTATTCCGTTGGTATGTATTGCGGGGGGGCTCTTAATTCTAAGTACAGCAACAATTTATACATTAGTCTCACAAACAAACAAAAGACGCCGACTATAACAGAATCTTGGGACAACAAGCCGTGTAGTTGTTATAGTATTTTGAAAATCAATTCATCTGTAATCACAGTATGAATAGAATAGAACCTTTAATTGTACTTTTTTTACCGGTGAAGTGAACAGTAGATCACACTTTAAAAGCACCGCACGGCTACGGTACGTGGTGCGGCTGTTTTCAGGGGCATAGCTCCGCAGGGTCAAAGTTCGCACATTTGGACCACGTGGGGCGTAGAGAAAAAGTTGAGAAAAAGACATTTCTTTATGTTTCTATACAAATTACAATCAGTACATTTTATAAACATTTAACTATACGGGTTTGTGAGCCATTCTGTCAGTCATCCAACTTTATTTACGGGCAAACATGTACGGCCGATTAAAGTTTAACTGCAGCAGCGGGCAGTCCACTTCGCTCACTCCGTCCGTTCATTCTGTTTCGGTTTATTTCGTTCCGGTCAAACTCCGTTTATATTCCGGTCATAATTCGTTCCGGTTTAAAACTTCTGCGGTCAACTTTTAATAACTGAACCGAAACGAGTGTAAACATTAACGCAATTGGCTCTGTATTCACATGTCAAGCTTAAACATTTTATTGACTACTGGCTTCTTTCGCGAAAGATATCTTTCGCGAAAGATAGATACAATCACGAAAGATGAAGACTTCATTTCTCAACTTATCTTTCGCGTACATGCTTTCGCGCACGCATATGCGAAAGCAGTGCGACAGGTCCGCGTGAGCTACCGCGAACGGTTCGCGAAGGGTTCGCGAATTTGCGCCACTTAATTGGTGGTCGTACTGTACGTTCCTTCCCAATCCCATTTTCACACTGGACTTGCATTAATTGCCATATCTGAGAAACCAATGAAGGGAAATGTACACAATTTGATGCTCCAAAGGCTTGGCAAGTGTATTTTATGAGCTAGGCCGGTAATGCTGCTCCTGTGTGTTGGTCGCCAAACTGAAGTTTGGAAAAGTTATGTCTGTATTTGCATTGTACCAGTTAATTTGCTGGTGACAGAAATCATCCTGCTGTATAAGCTTACACAATTGACTGTAGTGCCATCGCAAAACTGAAGTTTTGAAGAAGATACATGTATGACTTAATATTTCCTTTGTGCCGGTTCAATCTGCCAGTCACAGAAATCCTCTTCTTTGTACATGGTCATAATATATTGAGAAATATTCTTTCTGTTACAAAAAAACCCCACCATTGTGCCATCACCATGAAATTTTGGAGAAGGAACATTTATGAGTTAGATGAAATATTTAAATTGACCAACAATTTGAAGACCCCAGGCCTATATTTCCATTGTGCCGGTAACAGAAATGCTTGTTTTTGGTCATGTATGAGGGTCAGTTTCATGAAAACGTACAAATAACGGTAAAGACAAATCGAAAATTTAATTTGTGCAGTTTGGCTACCAAAATGGAATTATTCAAGACCTTGTACATGTAGGCCACGAATACTGTTTTCCTGTGAAACCAAGCTCAGAGTGACTGTCACGTAGTAAATCCCCAAAAATGGCAAGAATAGATTTTACCCATTCTAGCCCATGTTATTATCAGGCATATCAGGTGATGGTGAAGACATAACGGAAAAGGCATATTTGTAATGGTAAAGACATTGAATTCAAGACCATAATTTTATTTTCTTAATGCAAGTCAAGCTGCCTTTTGTTAAACATTCTTTTGCTGTTTTTCAAGTTCCAAGAAAATTTATAATCAGAATGTCACTTCAATTTTCTTAATAACTGTGTTAGTTGGCAAAGAATTTTTTTCGTCCTTACCGTTATATTCCTGTCTTTACCGTTATGGCATTTTATAATGGTAAAGATGAATTTGTATAATGGTAAAGACAGATTATGTCGGCATGAGGCAGGCTGAACTGGATTAATAATGTGTCATTCATGGTGAATTTTTCTTGATACATGTACATACACTTTTAGATTTCTTGTGCTTTGTTTCGTAACAATCATAAATAACTTAAAGATGTAATCAGCCTCAAAATGGATGGATTTTGTAAACTCTCCCCTGTGCGTTTTTTCAGCAGGGAAGATTACCAAAGCATCATATTTATTATACTTGATGATAGTGGGATCGTCATATACAACGAATGCAAGAATATCTTGTCAGAAAAATTTGTAACTCTGCCCGCTTCGACGGCTTTTCTGTCTCGCCATTGAGTGTGTGTTGTATGCGGAGAGGAAAATGACGTCACTGCATGACGTATGAGTGAGGTAGCGACGCTCACGAATTTGAATGCTGCACAGCTGCAGCCATGAGATAACGTCATGTAATGTCGCACAGCATACGTTGGTAGAATGCACCATACATGTATACGGTTGTTGACACGGTCGTGGAAAAAATAAACGGCATGCCATGCCGTTTATTTTTAAAGATCAATTCCTTCTAATTTCTCATGAATGGTAGAACCAAGTTTAGTTTTGTGTGGTCAAATGTGTTTCATTTTGTATAGATCTGTTGTAACATATGTCACTTTCGCTGAGTTTGAGAGGCATTGATTTCAGCCCACATTTGAGGCTGATTACATCTTTAACTGACATAAATGACTAACGGGTAGTAATGGTAAAGACAGACAATAAGTGCGACACAGACTTTTTTCAAATTTGTAGAAAACGTGTTCTGTTGCCACAAGGCTGAACGTCAAATGGCTGCCCACACCCTGGTACTATTAACAATGACAGTGGTGCCCTCTATAACATTTCATGTGCTAAATTTCTAAAAAAAACAACTTCCCTGTTAACGGTAAAGACAATTGAATAAATCCAATCTTTTTGTAATATTTTTCACATGTCAAGATATGTGAAATGAACAGGACTTTATATTCTCATAATAAGCTTATTTTACATAATACATGTAGTAATAATCCAACAGAAATATTCTTTATATCAATACTGTGTTTAAAAATTACATGTATTAACATTCAAACTGCATTTGTAACGATAATGATAAAGACAAATTCGTATTCAGATTTGAAAATTTAATCTGTTAAAGCAGTTATCTTTGCCAAAATAGACATTTTACAATAGATAAAAATTATAAAATGTTTAATCGTCTGGCATTTCCAGCAAATCTCTGACTGTAGAATGTAAAATGGTAAAAAAATGTTGAAAAAAAGTGTCTTTTACTGTTATTTGTACATTTTCATGAAAATGGCCCAGGACTATTGTGCCATCGCCAAAGTGAAGTTTACAAAAGGTATTTCTATATTTGCATTGTGCTGGTTCAATCTGCCGGTGACAGAAATCATCCTGTTGTATGTACTTATTAGGCAATAGTGCCATTGCGAAAATGGCTGCTTTCCGTGAATATTTATTTACTTACATGTAATTAGGTAATTTACCAGATAATATGCTATGATTTCATATTATGGCAAATGTTTAATCTTTTCACTGTTGATGACTTGACTGCTTTCTCTCCTCATTCTGTTTATGATGTGCAGCATACATCCATGTTCGTAGTGGTTTTACTTCAGCACCGTCACATTGGCGGGCATATTTCTACGAATTGAGAGACACGTTGATAAACGAGAAGGAAATTCCGGTTACTGGCGGATAACCAAATGTTACTTCCTCTTAAGGGAGCGTAGCAAAAATCGGAACGTTCCAATGGAACATTTGCGTCCAGTATTGGATGCAGCCACATTCCATTTTCAGCTACTGGAACGTTCCACATTAGAGGAACATTCCCCTTGAATGTTCTGTACAGAGGGAAAGTTCCTGCAGAACGTTCTGGTTTTAGATACTACAAGTACGACCAGCAACTAACATCCCCATCGGTCACATACTGTACGCGTACGGTAGGCGAAAGAATGGTGAAAGCTATGCGTATGCGTGCGCGCAAGGTTCGGCAATGTACTTTCGCAAGAGCAAGTTACTTTCGCGAAAGTGTGTTTCTTTCGCGAAAGTATGTTTCTTTTGCGTACGCAATTTTTTTAGCCGGCAAGAAGCAGACAGTTTTTCGGCATCGCTGTTCGAGATGGCGACATTTGCGGAAAGAAAATTATGTTGCTTGGCCTAGAATAAAACACATCCTTAAGCCCGGCGCACACGAGAGCTATCAGCTGAGCTAACGGCCTCAATTGCCTGCCAGCTCAGGCGCTAGCTTTCGTGTGGTTTCAGCGCACACGGTAAGCAAAAGTTTCACGAAATTAATTTCAGTTCCTGCTTCAAGACCATTTTGATGAGTCGTGCGTATGAATCGCGTGAAAATAACATGCGATTCATTGGCCGATCCAAGAAAACTGCTGAGCTGTTGGCTTGCGTTCGCCGCACACGCTGAGGATTTGACCTCGCGAGGCGAAATTATCAAACAAGTTTGATATTTTTCCCCCGGCCTCGCGAGGCCAAAAACTCACCAAAAACTGCCCGCACACGAGAGCTAGCCCCTGAGCTGACAGGCAATTGAGGCCGTCAGCTCAGCTGATAGCTCTCGTGTGCGCCAGGCTTTATTCCCCTGGCTGGAAGCAGTAGGGCTTATAACACATTCAATTGTCATCTCTGCATTAATTACGTATAAACAAGAAATAAGAGCCCCCCCCCCGCAGTTTCTGGACATAGGAATTCAACATTTTATAACTCTGTGAACTTTGACCCTGCAAAGCTATCCCCCCTGAAGAGAGCCGCACCACGCATCGCTGATAAGAGGACTTTGGCAGATGAATTCAAATACCATACAATAACAACTACGTACATGGCTTGTTGTCCCAAGGTTTTGTGTTGTAATCTGTTATGGTCGGCGTGAGACGTGCAGCTCTTTTGTTTGTAACCTTGGCTGTTTTTTTTTTTTTTTTCACTGTTTGGTCCCGGAGACTTGAATGAATGAATGATTTTTTATAGTAATTGTGCGCCCATTATGAGCCGAGTACGTTGACAAAACAACGGAATAAAAGAACAACATTTCACGTAGGGTACATAGGTCTAAAAGCCTCTAATTAAGAAACTGAATCCCGTTTTGCGAGACGTATTATGTATAAAATGCCACATCTCTTGACATGGAATCGGGTGGGTCTAACAAAAGAAAAAAATAGTTGAGAAGATACTATATTATCCTGGATGGTATAAAATGATTCATTCTCATCGAGGCATATAAGGTACATGTACAGTACGAATTGCGTTAATGTTTACACTCGTTCCGTTCATTTTGCGGTCCATTCGCGTTCATTTCGTTCCGTTTTGCGGTTTTTCTGGTCAAATGCGGTCGGTCTAACTCCGTTCACAATTCGTTGTATTTTAATTGTTCAAACTCCGTTCATCCTTTTGCGTTCATTCTGTTCATTCCGGTTCGTTCTCATACATGTAAATGTGTGTAATAAATTACTTTGTCATATCGTCGGTCATGCATGTATTTGCGGAGAACAGTTGTTGAAAATGGCAACTTGTCATTACACGGATCTGGCAGCCATCGATACTAGAACTCACGAAAGAACGTTCGATGGTCTTTCGTTTGACAGTAAAAACAAAACGACCCGATGTGACCTTGACCTTGACCTTGAATATCACCTGATACCAAAAGTGATTTACTTGATTGCTGTGAAAAGTATAAGGACTAGGAATCTGTAATTCAGCACAGATGTTCCCCATCTCTCAGGAATGAAGTTATAAAAATTATGACCTGACCTTGACCTTGGATCCAGAGTAATGGCCCTTTACATTTTCACACTTGAAGGGCTGTGATGAGAAAACTATTCCTCATCCGGACTTGAAATTTGCATATAAATATAGGTCATTACATGACGTCACAGAAAAGAACTAGAACAGGAAAAAAGGTACCAGAAAGTATAGGAGATATTTGACAAAATTTGAAATTTTCACTTTTTTGATGCCATGGCGGGACTACAACTCCAATCCACACCATATTCACAGGACATTGAGAGAATATATATATGTATTTGTCTATGAAATTTCAAGAACATAGCTTTGATGGGTTTAGAGATATTTAAAAAAATCATTTTCTCAAACTATTAAGCCGTTAAATGGTTCTCTCGCCCTGTTTGTGGCCATTTGTTGATTTCATCTATTCAATGGGCGTTGTCAATTTCGCTATAGCGATTCGTCTGTAGCACTCGAGGCATCCCGTGTTCCCAATTAAATAAATGTCGTGTTACCTGACGGAGCTCTGTCATTTTTGAAAATGTTATAACTCTTGAACCGCAATAGGTACGGACTAAGTCTTCTAATTTGTTGCCTGTTACTTCCAATAATGCGTTCGTTCATTGACAGTAATTGTGGAATGCTTGAAAAGTTATGAGAAAGCCGTTATTTTGTATAACACAACGTAGACAGAGGCTCAGTGATACTGGTATTCGAAAACAAACAAGGGAAATAACTTGCTTCACCGGAAGTACGCGCACCTGTTCTTGAAGCAAGCACCACTGTTCTTTTAACAGCGAGCATGCGAATAGCTGTTTTCCAAGCAAGCTCGGCAGGGATGGAGGATAAAAGTGCCTAAAACGAGTGAACGTTTGCTGTCTCCGTTTATGTGGAATGTTCCGAGATGAAATACGAATGGATTGCACAATGAAGGTAAAGATTAATTTTCTAATTTCAGAACAACACCCAGTCAACTAAAATTGCGAGCCAGAATACGCGAGTGAACTGGCTTATGACTGAATCTCGTGGTTGTTTTACGAGATTTGTAGATACTAGGCTGAAGTTTCTGGTACAGGTATTCAATTTTGATTGAGGGAATATATGTGAAATTTCAAGATTATAACATTAATTGTTTTGAAGACATAACGAAAAACATTTTCTCCACTTCGTGTATGCTATTTGCCTATTACCCATCAGGTTAAATGCTTTTCGATATCAGGGAAATGTAAGTAGTAGTTGATTTCATTCATCCAAGTGTATAACACTGTAACGTGTACGAGCAGGACCAGTCGTGGTGTTTACGAGAAAACGAATCAATAACCGGGATTGCCCACTGGCATTCTGGCCGTCACCGTCGTTAACCCCTTCACTAGTAGAGATCCGGGGCTCGAAGAGATGATCACAACCCTACAAGGATGACTGACGCTCATGTAAAGGTCTATTATGGTATATTCTGCACAAATAGTGTACGCGGTTACAAATAATAGCGTAGAACCGCGTGGCTTAGACAGAATGTCTAAGGAGATGTAACGTTAAGATATTTACATATATGTACAGACACTAGGGGAGTGTATGCAAATAAACTTGACGTATATATACACGTGATATGAGAGGATGTGTGCACACAAGTTAACGGATATGTACACTTGGGGTGTGCATATAGAGTTAACGGATACGTACACTTGGTGTGTGCATATAGAGTTAAACGTATCCCTGGTGTATATGTGGATAATAGAAGAGAATGTGTGCAGTTTAAGCTTGATGTTATATGGCAGTAATATATATATATGAGAGTGTATGCATATAGCTTTATAGTTAATATAGTGCTTTATGTCTATGTGCGATAAGGGCGGCCTGGCTGCTGGCCCTTCTCTTCTGGGGATAAGGGCGGCCTGGCTGCTGGCCCTTCTCTTCCGTCGTTGGAACGTTATGGATATAACGCTCTCTCCAGGGATGGCACCCCGTCGTTGGAACGTTAAGGATATAACGCTCTCTCCAGATACGACACCCAGTCGTTGAACCGTCAAGGCCCGTTGGAACGTTACGGCGGTAACGTTCTCTCCAATATATATATACCCTCAGGCGTTGGAACGTCACGGCAGTGACGCTCTCTCCAGATATGGCCCCAAGTCGCTGAAACGTCACGGCCCGTTGGAACGTTTCGCGGTAACGCTCTCTCCAGATACGACACCCAGTCGTTGGAACGTCATGGCAGTGACGCTCTCTCCAGAGACGTGGCAACCCGGCGCGTTCTTCACCCCCCAGTCGTCGGAGCCTGACCCTAACTTGTCAGCTCACCAGTCTGCTTCCCGCACAGGTAAGTATAGCCCGGCGTCTCAACCCTTACGGCTGCTGCGACCCGTCTATAGACACGCCTGTGACTACACAACTTCACGACGATCTCTCAGGTAAGTATCACGCACCACTCAACTCTCAGGGACCGTCAGGACAATTACTTGGGTATATCTTGTATTACCATTTCATCTGGTACCGATGAAACATCAGTACAGCATGTCACTATCGTTGGCGACCCTCTGCGACCCGGTCGCAAGCCACTGCGACCTTTGGCGACCCGGTCGCAGGTCTGTAGATTTCATGTTTAATCAACGTTTCTCGGGAAGAGAAATCTGTCTGTGCTGTGCCTTGCCTTTTCTTTACTGTCTGTAACTTGTATCTTGTCTTTGACCCTGTCTGTTCTTCACTGGCTGTAATCTGTGCCTTGGCTTGACTGTACAGTCTGTAATTATAAGTCTTGTTACCACTTTTACATCAGTAAAACGAGGCCCGCCTGCACCGTATCTTGCCTTTACGGTGCGGTCTGTGATCTGTATTTCTTGTCTTTTTCTGTGTGGGCTGTGCTCTGTGTATCTTTCTTTAATGTGTGATAAATACACATATCCTTCTTGTGGGATCTGCGTTCTGTAGCTTTCTTGACTGTATAATCTGTGATCTGTATGTCTGTACTTGTACTGTACTGTTTATGATCTGTGGGTCTTGATTTTCTTGTAATGTGTGATAAATACACATATTCCTCTTGGAATCTGTGTTCTGTTTGTTTCTTGTGTGCTCTGTGTGCTGTATCTTTCTGTCCTGTAAGATCGGTGATCTGTACTTGTCTCTTTCCAGCTGGACGCCGTTCGTGTAGCCGTCTGCGACCTTTTTGCTGGGCCCCCGGAATACACGGTTTACCGACGTTTCTTGAGGAAGCAGCTCGCCCGCCTGTACTGGACTTGCTTCGCCCGGCCGTAATCACGGTGCTCGTTTTCGCCCGTATAGCGTTGCACGGCCGTTTGCGTCGTTGTGTTATGGCAGTGTGAGTTTGGCTTATTTCTCTCTGTATTTAGTGCAGTTGCATATTTCTGGGGGTGGAGGGAATCCCTGACTGTTGTCATACCGCTTCACGGTCAACAAGATCGACACCAATATTGCGGCTTTAGTCCCAGTGCAACGGGATAGCACAGCAATAATGTCGAAATTATCAACCTACTGGTATAGACCCTAAAGCCCTATTTTATACTGAAGTTAGACCATGCAAGTTGCCTAAATGTGCTACAGGCAAACACGTCTCATTACAGTATTATCCAATACCCCAAAACTACATACAACACGCCACACCGTCGTGTCTCCTAAACTATAGTATAACCACAAACACGTTCCCACACCGAAAATGCGAGCCGGCAAATTCTCATTGGACTGGCGTGTTTTTGCAGGTTACACTAATTACAGGATTGTACAAGCTTTTAGATTCCGAGGCCAAAAACAACTGCATTTACGGCCCAACCGTAAATTACGCCAAAAATCAATAAGTTACAGGCTGACCTGGACGTGGTTCCTCCAGCTCTCTCTCTCTGGTCTGAACACGGTTGGAATATCTGCACGAGCTTATATAGCCGGGGCTCCTCTCCAACCCCCCGGAGACGTTGCGAAACCCGGAAAATCGCCTTCACAGCGAAATTACAGTTCATAGTCCATAAATGGGAATGCCACCCCAATCCATAGTCCGTAAAGAATTTTCCACATAAAAGGCAACACCTATCTCGCGCTGGTAAGCGAGAAACACGGGGGAATGCATTTCCGACCACTGGCGCTCCTGAACTGGCTCTTCCATCCTTCCAGCGGTGACAGGCCCCCCTCCGATTCGAACAGTCCAATCACAAACGGTTAACCGTTACACTGCCCCCGACTTCCAAATCATGACGTCCCCGTCATGGCCATACGGGTCCCTCCGTCCAGGGTGACGTTACAGTTCCAGTTGTACAGTTCGAATCAATTTAAACAAAACCGCTCGCCAATTACGGGCCATCAGGGCCGGCGAAATCACTAGGTGGCCGCCCTCCGGCGGTCTGGCCGGGCCACCACGACATTAGGTCCACAGATTTCCTTCACAGAATTACATGGGCGGCTAGCAGAGCCGCCCCACGTCATTAGGTCCACTGGGCTGCACGCTCAGTTGGAGGGGTCCGGCTTCTCCCCTCTTACGGTACACGGGCTGGGACGTCAGCATGTAGTCTTGCAACCTGCGAGGCCTGACCGCTCGCTGAACGCGGGTCGTCGTCGCGTGTGTGGGGGCTGCCTCACCCTCGGCCACTTCGGTGACGTCGTTCGCGTCTGTGGGGGCTGCCTCACCCTCGGCCACTTCCTCGAGCGCGTCCTCCGCTGGCCCCTGCGTCCGGCCCACGGTCGCCTGTGCCTCCCGGGCTCCGTCGTTGTCGGTCATCTCTAGTAGTCGGTTATTCTCTTCTGTTGCAGATCAGGCCAGATCCCACCGCTGCCACCAGTTTTCCCCGTGTAACGTGTACGAGCAGGACCAGTCGTGGTGTTTACGAGAAAACGAATCAATAACCCGGATTGCCCACTGGCATTCTGGCCGTCACCGTCGTTAACCCCTTCACTAGTAGAGATCCGGGGCTCGAAGAGATGATCACAACCCTACAAGGATGACTGACGCTCATGTAAAGGTCTATTATGGTATATTCTGCACAAATAGTATACGCGGTTACAAATAATAGCGTAGAACCGCGTGGCTTAGACAGAATGTCTAAGGAGATGTAACGTTAAGATATTTACATATATGTACAGACACTAGGGGAGTGTATGCAAATAAACTTGACGTATATATACACGTGATATGAGAGGATGTGTGCACACAAGTTAACGGATACGTACACTTGGGGTGTGCACATAAGGTTAACGGATACGTACACTTGGTGTGTGCATATAGAGTTAACGGATACGTACACTTGGTGTGTGCATATAGAGTTAAACGTATCCCTGGTGTATATGTGGATAATAGAAGAGAATGTGTGCAGTTTAAGCTTGATGTTATATGGCAGTAATATATATATATGAGAGTGTATGCATATAGCTTTATAGTTAATATAGTGCTTCATGTCTATGCGCGATAAGGGCGGCCTGGCTGCTGGCCCTTCTCTTCTGGGGATAAGGGCGGCCTGGCTGCTGGCCCTTCTCTTCCGTCGTTGGAACGTTATGGATATAACGCTCTCTCCAGGAATGGCACCCCGTCGTTGGAACGTTAAGGATATAACGCTCTCTCCAGATACGACACCCAGTCGTTGGAACGTTAAGGATATAACGCTCTCTCCAGATAAGACACCCAGTCGTTGAAACGTCAAGGCCCGTTGGAACGTTACGGCGGTAACGTTCTCTCCAATATATATATACCCTCAGGCGTTGGAACGTCACGGCAGTGACGCTCTCTCCAGATATGGCCCCAAGTCGCTGAAACGTCACGGCCCGTTGGAACGTTACGCGGTAACGCTCTCTCCAGATACGACACCCAGTCGTTGGAACGTCACGGCAGTGACGCTCTCTCCAGAGACGTGGCAACCCGGCGTGTTCTTCACCCCCAGTCGTCGGAGCCTGATCCTAACTTGTCAGCTCACCAGTCTGCTTCCCGCACAGGTAAGCATAGCCCGGCGTCTCAACCCTTACGGCTGCTGCGACCCGTCTATAGACACGCCTGTGACTACACAACTTCACGACGATCTCTCAGGTAAGTATCACGCACCACTCAACTCTCAGGGACCGTCAGGACAATTACTTGGGTATATCTTGTATTACCATTTCATCTGGTACCGATGAAACATCATTACAGCATGTCACTGTCGTTGGCGACCCTCTGCGACCCGGTCTCAAGCCACTGCGACCTTTGGCGACCCGGTCGCAGGTCTGTAGATTTCACGTTTAATCAACGTTTCTCGGGAAGAGAAATCTGTCTGTGCTGTGCCTTGCCTTTTCTTTACTGTCTGTAACTTGTATCTTGTCTTTGACCCTGTCTGTTCTTCACTGGCTGTAATCTGTGCCTTGGCTTGACTGTACAGTCTGTAAGTCTTGTTACCACTTTTACATCAGTAAAACGAGGCCCGCCTGCACCGTATCTTGCCTTTACGGTGCGGTCTGTGATCTGTATTTCTTGTCTTTTTCTGTGTGGGCTGTGCTCTGTGTATCTTTCTTTAATGTGTGATAAATACACATATCCTTCTTGTGGGATCTGCGTTCTGTAGCTTTCTTGACTGTATAATCTGTGATCTGTATGTCTGTACTTGTACTGTACTGTTTATGATCTGTGGGTCTTGATTTTCTTGTAATGTGTGATAAATACACATATTCCTCTTGGAATCTGTGTTCTGTATCTTTCTGTCCTGTAAGATCGGTGATCTGTACTTGTCTCTTTCCAGCTGGACGCCGTTCGTGTAGCCGTCTGCGACCTTTTTGCTGGGCCCCCGGAATACACGGTTTACCGACGTTTCTTGAGGAAGCAGCTCGCCCGCCTGTACTGGACTTGCTTCACCCGGCCGTAATCACGGTGCTCGTTTTCGCCCGTATAGTGTTGCACGGCCGTTTGCGTCGTTGTGTTATGGCAGTGGGAGTTTGGCTTATTTCTCTCTGTATTTAGTGCAGTTGCATATTTCTGGGGGTGGAGGGAATCCCTGACTATTGTCATACCGCTTCACGGTCAACAAGATCGACACCAATATTGCGGCTTTAGTCCCAGTGCAACGGGATAGCACAGCAATAATGTCGAAATTATCAACCTACTGGTATAGACCCTAAAGCCCTATTTTATACTGAAGTTAGACCATGCAAGTTGCCTAAATGTGCTACAGGCAAACACATGTCTCATTACAGTATTATAGAATACCCCACAACTACATACAACACGCCACGCTGTCGTGTTTCCTAAACTATAGTATAACCACAAACACGTTTCCACACCGAAAATGCGAGCTGGCAAATTCTCATTGGATTGGCGTGTTTTTACAGGTTACACTAGCTACAGGATTGTACAAGCTTTTAGACTCCCAGGCCAAAACAACTGCATTTGCGACAGACCGCAAATTACGCCAAAATCGAAAGTTACAGGCTGTACCTGGACGTGGTTCCTCCAGCTCTGTCTTTCTGGTCTCTCTCCGGTTATCTGCACGAGCTTATATAGCCGGGGCTCTTCTCCAACCCCCCGGAGACGTTGCGAAACCCGGAAAATCGCCTTCACAGCGAAATTACAGTTCATAGTCTATAAATGGGAATGCCATCCCAATCCATAGTCCGTAAAGAATTTTCCACATAAAAGGCAACACCTATCTCGCGCTGGTAAGCGAGAAACACGGGGGAATGCATTTCCGACCACTGGCGCTCCCAAACTGGCTCTTCCATCCTTCCAGCGGTGACACGCCCCCCTCCGATTCGAACAGTCCAATCACAAACGGTTAACCGTTACAACACAATTAAGATCAGTTTCTAAGAGTTATTATTATAATAAGTGGTTCTCCATTGACAAGGCATGAAGACCTCTATGTAACTCGACACACCAATTCCTTTTCCGACTGTACCAACCGAGTCAACCCGCGATTGCAATTTAATAAACGTCGTTTTAGATGATGAATGGAGCTGCGAACCCTGATGATCCCTCTGTCATGTCTGTAAGCCGATGATCCATTATGTATATTTGTTAATTAAACGAAGGGTGTTCAATTATCATTATATCGACATCGTCTATGCAACATGACATGAATTTAACCGGGACCAAACCGTAAAAAAAAAAAACCCCAAAAAACCCAGCCAAGGTTAAAAACAAAAGAGCTGTAACAGATTAAAACACAAAACCTAGGGACAACAAGCCGTGTACGTAGTTGTTATTGTATTATTTTGATAATCAATTCATCTGCAATCACAAATTCCGTAGACTATGGAAGTTAACGCTACAGGTGATCACACTTCGTACCGAAGGACTACCAAAGTGCGTGGAGCGGCGGTTTTCATGCAGGGGCATAGCTCTGCAGGGTCAAAGTTCGCACAGTTGACGATGTTAATTCCAACTCCAGAAACTGCGGGGGACTTTCATTTCTTGTTTAAAATCGGCATAATTAATGCAGAGATGACAATTGAACGTGTTATAAGCCCCACTGATTCCAGCGAGGGAAATAAGGGCGTGTTTTGTTCATAATTTAACTCGGGTGCAAACAAAACAACACAGACAAACCCATAAACCTTTAATTACACAAAACGGCAACATTTCACGACGTTTTATTGACTACTGATAGGCCTACATCTTTCGCGAAAGATACAGATTTCGGGAAAGATAGAGAGGCTTGAAACTATGACACGAAACCACTCAATTTCTTGACATCAAGCTTTCACGAAAGCAGTGCGTGAGCTAACGGGAATCGTACGCATACAGTATGCGAAACTGGGACTTTTAGTTGCTGGTCGTAGAACGTTCGGGTGCATCAGAACGTTCAGGTGCTTTAAAACGTTGGGTGCCTTCATGCTGAACGTTCCTGGTAGGTGGAACGTTCCTGCCGAACGTTCCGAGTTACTGAAACGTTCAACAGTGTATGGGCATTCTCTTGTTCCAGTGGAACAAAAATCGCGTTCTGATTTTTGCTATGCTAGTTCGACATCAAAGCATGCACGACAAATCTGAGTGTACATGTATTCTTGTAAAGGCTGCGACATGCAGGTGAACCCAGGTTAAACAATGAAAGGGTTAAGGATCGTATATTCATAAATACTTTACTGATTGTGCCTAAACCCATCATACTTACCATTGAGGATACTCTGAGGGGGATGTTGCAGAATGGCTACATTTCTTGAATTTTTTCAAGTAAGTTAATTAACTGCAAAATGTGATAGAATTTCATATTAAGGCAATAATCATTAGGGGTGCTTTATTCATAAATACTTGACCGATTGCGCCGGTACTTGGCACATATATCATATGGGGTGTTCTGAGGGGGATGCTGCAGAGGGACTGCTTTCCATGAATATTTAATTGGCTTAATTGGCTAATAGTTAGAGATACTATATTCATAAATACTCACCAGAAGTACATGTACATGTATCCAAGTTTGGTATAAATGTTACTTAGGATGTTGTGACAGGATATACTACAAAATCGTTTTATTCTGAGAATATCTTTTTACCTGTTTAACTGACAAGTAATGCTACAATTTCATGTTGCGACAATCGTTACAGATGCTGGATTAATATATGGTCAGCAGACAAGCTCTTCAACAGTCGTGGTACTATTCCTAAGTTTTAAAGCATGTGTATTTGCTAAGAACTTTAAGGTCATTTTCTTCCACATGTACCTAAGATTTCTAGAACATATTGGAAAATCTAATGCTATTGGGTCGCCAGGCTTTGTTTTTTCAGAATCGATTGTCAGACATGCCATCAATTAAGGCAATGCGGCCAACCATGGTCATAATCCAAAATTACCCTGATTTCTCCAATGACCAAGTCATTTTGCTTCATTGCAGCCTAATTGCCAATTGAAATTTGGAGAACGGAATTATCTCATTCCAAAATCCTTTCAAATCTGTTCTCTTTAAAGTTACATTCATTCAAATATTCAGGGCTGTGTGGTTCAATGTACATGTGTACATAGCAGACATCACATTCGTCTGGCACCTCATTAATTGAGGGAGATGTGTCAAGGGGATTACGCTCAATACTATTCAGCTTGTATCACTGACGTCCCTACTCTCCTTGTTCCCCCCGCTGATTCACATCGCCAAGTTCGCGCCTCTTGGCCGTAAGGGGGCGCTCTATCTGGTTACCCAATCGCCATGCCGTAATAGCTCGGAGATAACCAGATTCCTCATACTAACCACGATTGGCTAACTACCTCATGTGATCGAAATTGAACGGTGTTTTTATGTTAACATTCTATAGGCAGCTTGTCATCTCCTTATATACTCATGACGATAAATCAGGGTCTTATCAGTGGGATATTAACAACATTTACAGGGATTTATTTGTTAATTATTTGAAGGTACATGTATCAGTGAACAAATGTTATCCAAAAATCTGTTCACTCTTAACTCAGAAATTAACGTAATTAGAGCTGTTTTGCCATCCGCTTACAGGTGATCACACTTCGTACCGAAGGACTACCAAAGTGCGTGGAGCGGCTGTTTTCATGCAGGGGCATAGCTCTGCAGGGTCAAAGTTCGCACAGTTGACGATGTTAATTCCAATTCCAGAAACTGCGGGGGACTTTCATTTCTTGTTTAAAATTGGCATAATTAATGCAGAGATGACAATTGAACGTGTTATAAGCCCCACTGATTCCAGCGAGGGAAATAAGGGCGTGTTTTGTTCATAATTTAACTCGGGTGCAAACAAAACAACACAGACAAACCCATAAACCTTTAATTACACAAAACGGCAACATTTCACGACGTTTTATTGACTACTGATAGGCCTACATCTTTCGCGAAAGATACAGATTTCGGGAAAGATAGAAACTATGACACGAAACCACTCAATTTCTTGACATCAAGCTTTCACGAAAGCAGTGCGTGAGCTAACGGGAATCGTACGCGTACAGTATGCGAAACTGGGACTTTTAGTAACGTTGGGGTGCCTTCATGCTGAACGTTCCTGGTAGGTGGAACGTTCCTGCCGAACGTTCCGAGTTACTGAAACGTTCAACAGTGTATGGGCATTCTCTTGTTCCAGTGGAACAAAAATCGCGTTCTGATTTTTGCTATGCTAGTTCGACATCAAAGCATGCACGACAAATCTGAGTGTACATGTGTTCTTGTAAAGGCTGCGACATGCAGGTGAACCCAGGTTAAACAATGAAAGGGTTAAGGATCGTATATTCATAAATACTTTACTGATTGTGCCTAAACCCATCATACTTACCATTGAGGATACTCTGAGGGGGATGTTGCAGAATGGCTACATTTCTTGAATTTTTTCAAGTAAGTTAATTAACTGCAAAATATGATAGAATTTCATATTAAGGCAATAATCATTAGGGGTGCTTTATTCATAAATACTTGACCGATTGCGCCGGTACTTGGCACATATATCATATGGGGTGTTCTGAGGGGGATGCTGCAGAGGGACTGCTTTCCATGAATATTTAATTGGCTTAATTAGCTAATAGTTAGAGATACTATATTCATAAATACTCACCAGAAGTACATGTACATGTATCCAAGTTTGGTATAAATGTTACTTAGGATGTTGTGACAGGATATACTACAAAATCGTTTTATTCTGAGAATATCTTTTTACCTGTTTAACTGACAAGTAATGCTACAATTTCATGTTGCGACAATCGTTACAGATGCTGGATTAATATATGGTCAGCAGACAAGCTCTTCAACAGTCGTGGTACTATTCCTAAGTTTTAAAGCATGTGTATTTGCTAAGAACTTTAAGGTCATTTTCTTCCACATGTACCTAAGATTTCTAGAACATATTGGAAAATCTAATGCTATTGGGTCGCCAGGCTTTGTTTTTTCAGAATCGATTGTCAGACATGCCATCAATTAAGGCAATGCGGCCAACCATGGTCATAATCCAAAATTACCCTGATTTCTCCAATGACCAAGTCATTTTGCTTCATTGCAGCCTAATTGCCAATTGAAATTTGGAGAACGGAATTATCTCATTCCAAAATCCTTTCAAATCTGTTCTCTTTAAAGTTACATTCATTCAAATATTCAGGGCTGTGTGGTTCAATGTACATGTGTACATAGCAGACATCACATTCGTCTGGCACCTCATTAATTGAGGGAGATGTGTCAAGGGGATTACGCTCAATACTATTCAGCTTGTATCACTGACGTCCCTACTCTCCTTGTTCCCCCCGCTGATTCACATCGCCAAGTTCGCGCCTCTTGGCCGTAAGGGGGCGCTCTATCTGGTTACCCAATCGCCATGCCGTAATAGCTCGGAGATAACCAGATTCCTCATACTAACCACGATTGGCTAACTACCTCATGTGATCGAAATTGAACGGTGTTTTTATGTTAACATTCTATAGGCAGCTTGTCATCTCCTTATATACTCATGACGATAAATCAGGGTCTTATCAGTGGGATATTAACAACATTTACAGGGATTTATTTGTTAATTATTTGAAGGTACATGTATCAGTGAACAAATGTTATCCAAAAATCTGTTCACTCTTAACTCAGAAATTAACGTAATTAGAGCTGTTTTGCCATCCGCTTACAGGTGATCACACTTCGTACCGAAGGACTACCAAAGTGCGTGGAGCGGCTGTTTTCATGCAGGGGCATAGCTCTGCAGGGTCAAAGTTCGCACAGTTGACGATGTTAATTCCAATTCCAGAAACTGCGGGGGACTTTCATTTCTTGTTTAAAATTGGCATAATTAATGCAGAGATGACAATTGAACGTGTTATAAGCCCCACTGATTCCAGCGAGGGAAATAAGGGCGTGTTTTGTTCATAATTTAACTCGGGTGCAAACAAAACAACACAGACAAACCCATAAACCTTTAATTACACAAAACGGCAACATTTCACGACGTTTTATTGACTACTGATAGGCCTACATCTTTCGCGAAAGATACAGATTTCGGGAAAGATAGAAACTATGACACGAAACCACTCAATTTCTTGACATCAAGCTTTCACGAAAGCAGTGCGTGAGCTAACGGGAATCGTACGCGTACAGTATGCGAAACTGGGACTTTTAGTAACGTTGGGGTGCCTTCATGCTGAACGTTCCTGGTAGGTGGAACGTTCCTGCCGAACAAATCTGAGTGTACATGTGTTCTTGTAAAGGCTGCGACATGCAGGTGAACCCAGGTTAAACAATGAAAGGGTTAAGGATCGTATATTCATAAATACTTTACTGATTGTGCCTAAACCCATCATACTTACCATTGAGGATACTCTGAGGGGGATGTTGCAGAATGGCTACATTTCTTGAATTTTTTCAAGTAAGTTAATTAACTGCAAAATATGATAGAATTTCATATTAAGGCAATAATCATTAGGGGTGCTTTATTCATAAATACTTGACCGATTGCGCCGGTACTTGGCACATATATCATATGGGG
Organism: Hanleya hanleyi; assembly: GCA_036873755.1. Classification (NCBI taxonomy): domain Eukaryota; kingdom Metazoa; phylum Mollusca; class Polyplacophora; order Lepidopleurida; family Hanleyidae; genus Hanleya; species Hanleya hanleyi. The sequence continues at coordinate 1,597 of JAVTVY010053013.1, read as the reverse complement.
TGTTCTGAGGGGGATGCTGCAGAGGGACTGCTTTCCATGAATATTTAATTGGCTTAATTGGCTAATAGTTAGAGATACTATATTCATAAATACTCACCAGAAGTACATGTACATGTATCCAAGTTTGGTATAAATGTTACTTAGGATGTTGTGACAGGATATACTACAAAATCGTTTTATTCTGAGAATATCTTTTTACCTGTTTAACTGACAAGTAATGCTACAATTTCATGTTGCGACAATCGTTACAGATGCTGGATTAATATATGGTCAGCAGACAAGCTCTTCAACAGTCGTGGTACTATTCCTAAGTTTTAAAGCATGTGTATTTGCTAAGAACTTTTAAGGTCATTTTCTTCCAAATTTACATGTACCTAAGATTTCTAGAACATATTGGAAAATCTAATGCTATTGGGTCGCCAGGCTTTGTTTTTTCAGAATCGATTGTCAGACATGCCAACAATTAAGGCAATGCGGCCAACCATGGTCATAATACAAAATTACCCTGATTTCTCCAATGACCAAGTCATTTTGCTTCATTGCAGCCTAATTGCCAATTGAAATTTGGAGAACGGAATTATCTCATTCCAAAATCCTTTCAAATCTGTTCTCTTTAAAGTTACATTCATTCAAATATTCAGGGCTGTGTGGTTCAATGTACATAGCAGACATCACATTCGTCTGGCACCTCATTAATTGAGGGAGATGTGTCAAGGCCTTGTCTGCAAGATATCTTGAGAACTACTGGACGGAATTTCACCACACTTGGATGGAAGCTTCAGTGGGATAGCCCCCCTCATTTGATTATGTTTTGGTGTGTGTGCGTGCATTCGTTCATGTCCGGTGTCCGTCCGTCCGTCCATCTACTTGTACATGTATATACAGGGCTTGTCTGCAAGATATCTGAGAACTACTGGACAGAATTTCACCAAACTTGGATGAAAGCTTCATTGGGATAGCCCCCTCATTTGATTAGGTTTTGGTGTATGTGCGTGCATTCATCCGTGTCCGGTGTCCGTCCGCCGTCCATCTACTTGTACATGTATGTACAGGCCTTGTCTGCAAGATATCTTGAGAACTACTGGACGGAATCTCACTCCACTTGGATGGAAGCTACAGTGGGATAGCCCCCTCATTTGATTAGGTTTTGGTGTGTGTGCGTGCATTCATCCATGTCCGGTGTCCGTCCGTCCGTCCATCTACTTGTACATGTATATACAGGGCTTGTCTGCAAGATATCTGGAGAACTACTAGACAGAATTTCACCAAACTTGGATGGAAGCTTCATTGGGATAGCCCCCTCATTTGACTAGGTTTTGGTGTGTGTGCATGTTCGTCCGTCCGTCCATCTGCTTGTACATGTATATACAGGCTTTGTCTGCAAGATATCTTGAGAACTATTGGATGGAATTTCACCAAACTTGGATGGAAGCTTCATTGGGATAGCCCCCGCATTTGATCAGGTTTTAGTGTATGTGTGCATGCATTCATCCGTGTCCGGTGTCCGTCCGACCGTTCATCTACTTGTGTATATACAATGAAAATCGCTTCTTTGTAATTAATATTTTTTAGATACGCAGCTTTGTTTAAGATACTT
>JAVTVY010053012.1:0-27956 GCA_036873755.1 Hanleya hanleyi | reverse complement strand
CTAGAGCGCCATCAAAAATACAAACATGAGGTGAGACTGATTTGGGCTGATACTAACTATCAATGGGATGATGGTCACTATCCAGCTGATGCCCTATGAGCTTTTGTTCACTATCCAGCAGATGCCCAATGGGCTGATGGTCATCAGCAAGCTGATGCCCTATGCTTACTATCAACTCTGTTTACAGCTGATGCCCTATGTGCTGATTCTCAGTACCAATGCTCTTTTGACTGATTTTCAGTATCAAGCGGATGCTCTATGGGCTGATGGTCACTGTCAAACTGATGGTCGGTAGCTCACTGTTAGTACCCACTGTAGCTATCAAGTTGATGTCCTATGTGCTGATGTCAAGCACTGATGCTGATGAACGAAGGAGGGAGAAAAGTTGGGGAGAGGTTTATGTTGGTGGATTAAAACAGAGAATAATGAAATGTCGGTGCAAAAGAAAATATTGTCTCTCCCTCGTCAATTTTTTTAACTCAGAAAAAAGTGGCTGTGAAGCTGGGTATTAATTGTACTGAGCCTTACCAAACATTAATACAGCGTACAGTATGCAAGTCAACTATTGATATATAATGTTTTGCAGTATAAAGGAGTAAACGAACATCCTCCCAACAGCGCATGCTTCATTCACAGGCTCATTTCTCATCCCTGCCTCCAATAGCGAAAGTTGATCTTTACTACGTTGCTATGACGTATAGGGCAAAACCCATGTACACACGGTTCAGTTTGAATCCTGCCAAAGAACTCCTTCTGTTTTGCACATGAGCGAACTACTTCTCATATGCTTTGTCCAGATAAACAGGAAAGTAATCTCCAGATAGTTCCTTTTAATGCTAGGTCATCAGAAGTATTATGCAGACTTGAAAAGTAATCGAAATGTTTGGCAAACATCTATTTACTATATATGATTTTACATCTGGCGATGTGCGCGAAGACCCGGAATCCAGTCCAAAAATCTGACTGGTGGCTGGGGTATTATTAGGCCCCCAGCGAGGTGGTTGGTAAACTAGAGGATATTTTTATTCTGTTCATCAATACCAATTTACATAATTTGAATTTTTGATTCCTTCGAGTGCATTTTAAAGTTCTGCTAACAGACTCCTTATTTCACATTAATACCAAATTTTAATGATATCCATAATATTCTGTGTTATGTTCAGCACAGAACAACTGTATCAAGATATCCAATAAGTCTTCTCAGATGCTTTGTATTGATTTGTACTATAACTGTTTTCCATGTTTTCATTTCACAGGAGAAGAGTGTGAAGTGCCCGATGTGCGACTACGTCTGTGCTAATGAAAACCCTGATCTGAAGATACACATCAAACGACGTCACGTCAAGGAGCCGACAGGGACTGGCTTTAGCTGTTCAGAGTGTGGCTCAGTGATACTGACGAGGAGGGACTACAAACAACACCTCAAGTTCCACAGAAGAGGCCCTGAGCTGAAGCTTTTTTGTGAACACTGCAGCTTTGTGACTGACTGTGAAAGCAGGCTCAACCGCCATGTTCTGATCCACAGCAAACTGAAGCCATACAAGTGTGGCTTGTGTGAGTATAGAGGCTCACAGAAGGAACATGTACTCCGTCACATGAAGTCTCAGCATGCGATAGAGTTACCGGAAAGGCTCGCACGACCTTCACCTTCAGTTACCCCACAGGCTTCGGCGGAGACCACTGAAAATGCCGAAACTGCGGAGGCTCTAATCATGAATGAGGATAGCCTGAGTGACTCATCTGACACAAGCCCCGAACCCCCTTCATTAAGTGCCGATAGAAAGTATGATAAAGCAGACTTCTCATGCCGAGATAAGATCTTTGCATGCAACCACTGCACGATGAAATTCTCCAAACTGATTAACTTGTATAAACACCTTCATACTCAACATCGCTCAATCATGCCCACTGGTACGGAGGAGTTCTCTTGCGTGGTCTGTGAATTCCGGACGAACACGAAGAAGAACCTTCTGGTACACATGAGAAAACACAACCTTCACGACCAGAATCCACCATCCCACGTGTACTCCTGTGTTCTCTGTAGTTACGTCAACCCTAAACGTAGAAACCTTTTCCAGCACATGAAGAAAAAACACAAGATCGAAATCGTTATGAAGGATGATGGCTCTGCCAACTGTTTCATCGCCGAGAATTCTAATATGACCGGATCAAGCGGTGAAGTCAGCAATGAAAACTTAATGACTGTCGGCGACGTCGTCACCACTTCCACAGAGAACCAGCTGACGATCGCTGAAAGCACCTCGGTTGGAAATATCCAACGTCTTGTCAGTATCGCTGATCTAGCCAATGCGATCTCTCTGCCGCAGAATTCAGAGGGTGTCGTGTACATTGAACAAACATCCAGTGCTAAAACTTTGACACAGATGGATTTGGCCGATCTACAGGTTGAGTCCATCAATGCTCAACATGAGGCCGCTGAAGCCATTCAAGGACTGCAGGCCTTGGCGGAGCAGAGTCAGCGGAGCCTGCTGGAGACTCCGGTCAACATTTCTATCGAATCACTCCAGGGTAATGCTCTAGAGACCGTGCAACAAGTGGAACTAATGGAATCAAATGATAACGTGGTGGCAGATGTCGAGAGCGTGGTGACGGGAGTTAACGTGGCTGCAGAAATGGACTCCCAAGTGGTGGAAGTGAGCAACCAAGGGGAGATAACTGGCCTCGTGTCCGCTGTGGAAACCGTTGAAGGGACGTCACCAGCCCCTGAAGACCGACCCAGTATACAGTTGTCTGCAGAACAGTTGATGAATCTGTCGTCTGGGGATTATGTTGAAATAAATGGTGAAATGTACAAGGTGGAATTCACGTCAGAAGATGGAGCAAGTTAATGTTTGTGAAAAACGTTTGGAGTGCAGACTTGCCAGTTTCAATATTGGTTCTCTAAAATTGCTTAAATTTATTAGATAATACTCGCTGGAGGTCTGAGGCTAGAACAGTTTTTTCTTCCATACACGTTTCCGGTTAATTTGAATAGTTGATTAGTTATGTAAATTTGCAAGAATACTGTCAATGCATATATGCGTATCAAACCACTTGTACAGTAGTGTTTTGTGAATTCGAAGTATGTTTCTGAATTCAAAGCTTATGGTAATCTCTCTCATAATTTAATCACAGGAAGTGAATTCTGTCACCATAAACTCAGAGGGCGATCAAATTTATGAGTACGAAAGTTGACATAATAGATCAAAATCATTCAGATAATCCATTACTTTGTTTTTGAATGAGTTTAGAGGTTTATCAAAATGACTGATTTAATTTTGTTTACAAAACTGAGGGTGATCGAATTGTTAGAGGGATTACCATATTTCAGAATTTAAAACCTTGGCTTTGTAGATATTTATTATCATGTTTATTTCTGGTTATTATTTTCCAGAGTATACTGAAGGTTTGTTTGTATATTATTTGCCAGAGTATACTGAAGGTTTGTTTGTATATTATTTTCCAGAGTATACTAAAGGGTTGTTTGTATATTTTGCTTACATGGCTGTCTTCACATCTTGACAACAACAAAATGGGTCAAATACACAAGTACACACATCGTCACAAGCGCAACAGCTTTTCCCTTTCATACTGTATGTGATCCTAGCTGTTACTTCTAGCGGGGTATGTGCGACTAAGTCTCCTAAATCCCATGATGGCCAAACAGTTTCTTTTCTCAATCTGGCTAAAATTTAAAGTCCTTATATGGCACGCCTGTGTGCTATGTCATGTGAAGAAAATGAAATTTCATTGGCCGTCAGTGTTGGTTACATGATATCAACAGTCGCTTATTCTTGCCATTAAAAGGCATGTAAAATTGAGGCTTCTGGTGAGTGGATCAGAACATTCCTTTCAATTCAAGCTTATTCTTGATGTATTGTGAAAAGTTAAACTCATTTCTATTACCAAATGTCTATAGTTTGAAGAAACCTGATAGATTGTGGATTTTTAGCTGCACAATAGAAGAAAGTAACAAAGAATATATAGTGATATCCTGCCCACCCAGTGGGGGTTATAGAAAGAAAACAAACAGTAATTTGCCGTATAATCCCCCAAGAGTGTCTTGGGAGATTCTTGGGGGACTCTATTACACATGATAGACCTTGGTCCTGTAAATCAAGTATACTATACAATTGTTAAAATCTTTATCATTATTCCAAGGTTACCTGCTCTAAAGCTGACTAAATGCAAAAATATATTGTACAAGGCATAATCTTGATTCAAGTAGGCCTACATCCAACAATGCAAAAGATTTTTGAGAAAATTAGTTTTCTGATATGTCTCGGAAGCCTACTGAAGTAACAGTAACCTGCTTGAAGACCCATTGTACAGAATTACTGATGTCATCCAGGACTAGAGTATTATTTGTAATGTATTGGTTTTCAGATTGTATTCCTATATTATTACTTGTAGCTCTAATTTAAAATTGTATATGATTTCATAATGACACTGTGCCAGAAAGACGGTGAATGATTAGTAGGGTTTAACATTGTTTTCAACCTTGTTTCAGTCATATCACGATGGTGCCTACATGTGCCCGAACACGAGAGTGCTCACAGTTCCTATTACCCTGGACACTGATCAGCCCAGCCAGTACGGAGTCACCCATCCAAGTATTGACCGAGCTTAATGTTGCTTAACACTTTAAATACCAGCACCAGATGTGATTTTCACGGCTCATCAAATAACTTTAATATTTAGAGCAGTGGGTTGACTGAAGAGTTAGGCACAGCTCAACTGTCAAGAGGGACTTTTACGCGAAAATCTGATTAATCAAAAATTTCCAGCCCTTGTCAGTCTTTTGGTGTTATCTTCCAAATGGTTTGGAGTAGGGCCATAAAATTTCGCCAACTTGTCAATCTAGACATGAGGAATATATTGAAAAAGGAAAATAAAAACAAAATAATTTTATATTTACATTTATTTTATACATTATTTTAGTCAATATAACTGTCAATCAGGCTAAACCTAGTGAAGTATAAAGAATACCAAATGCAGCATCAAATTGATTTGCAAGTATCAAAAAATAAAACTGGACCATTAGTATCCTCATTTTGTGCCTACAAGTGAAAATTTTTATGAAAACATTTTCAACATAGGTAGATCAATTTTTCTTCATCCATTATCATCCACATGTCTGGATTGGAAAGTGGGTGAATTTTCATGTCCTTACTCCAAACTATTGGGAAGATATCGCCATTTAGACTAACATGGGCTGGGAAAATTCCCAATTTAAGACTTTTCTTTTATTGGGAAAGACTTCAAGTACCCACAGGCATACATTTATCAATTGCCAAATAGATATCGGGCCGTGTTTAGTGTCTGGTAGGAGTACGGAGTACATAATGTCTATGACATTCATTCAGCCAGTTAGCCATGCCCACAGCTTTATTCCACAGGAGCCTACCAATCTAAATTGCCTAGAGTCTCGCACCTCTGTAGAAACTGACAATTTAAATCATTGGTGAAAAATAAACATATAGCTCGCTGGAGAGAAAACACCTTCAATTTAGGCATGAGGATGACCCCTGCTCATCACCCACCAGTGATTGTACTCTAATACCTCGGCAAACATGAGGCGCACATGTACCCAATAGATTTATTGTATTGTCAGGCTTTATCCACACCATGCTTGGCTCCTCAATAGCAGGCCTTTCACTTTGTTGTGTTAATTTATTTACCTTTGGTGGAGACTGCTTGATAATTCTTGTGAAAAGTACATTAAATGAAGCGATATCACAAGCTGTATATCCGTCGTTTTTCCGGAGTTACCTGTTGAACATGCTACTGAATTGACAAAGATCATTATAGATTAAAGCAACAGTACATGTGTCACACAATTGCTGATTATATTCGGCTGTTTTCATTTTCAAGTTGGCAGATTTTTTGCCTTTGAATGAGAGGTATGGCTGTTGGTGTCCAATCATTTTTTGGTCAACAGCTATCATACTCTATCGATACCAAATGTCCGGATATTTCTATTCAATCTAATTAAAATTAAATCCTATCTGCTCCCCCATTTTAATATATTGCAGGTATAACCAGTGTCCACCAATCCCGAGAACTTTTTGGAGTGTTTTGAAGGGAACATAATGGTAGGGGCTTTTTGATTGGCTCAGCCGAATCAGATGCCACACTGACAGGATATCTTCTAATGTTGCTATGCTCCCGCCAGTTTGGCACCATAATGCGGGGTAGAAATATGGACTGGTCATTGGCATAAACCTTGGGTTAAGGTGGAGACGATGACCCTATCTCTCCTCACCGACTGCCAGCAAAGAAGTTAAAATGTGGCCGTGATGTCATGAGACTTAAATATTCATGACCTGGGCGGTCTGAACACCAAATTCAGTTGAAATCAGTAAGATCCTACATAGTGGCATATATGATTGGGGAGCATTGATAGGATATTAATTTATTTAATATGGATTTCTCTTAGAACTTAACAAAGATTTTACACATTTTGTGGCAATGTTCCAGTTGATCTATATGAGCAGCAGTCTATTATATGTCATGGAATAATATTGTGATGAAATGGGTCAATTTCATGGAATACACGGTACCAAACAAGCACTTGGGAATTATGAATGAATATGTGTTTGTTTTGTGTCTGTCTGGTATCGCAACAGTCCATTATATTACATGAGGATTAATTGACAGTCCATTGTAGGCCTAAAATGCGGTTGGTTCGAACTAATGTGAATCTCAGTCTTAAGTACTAGTCAATGACCCAGAACTTTATTAATCATGGAGCGTCTCTTACAGTTTATCATCAGTGCGAGTATCGACTCAGAGAGCAGGTTTTGAATATCTCCACGCGTTACTAATTACACATTCCAGGGCTCATGTACTCATGCGCAGAGAGAACATGATGGGACCCAATAAATTGCCAAATGCACTGTTGCTCCCAAAAATCATCTGTTGCCTCATTTTACCATTGTTGCACTTATCTGCCTGCAAGAAGACATCTTCCCTACAGATGACTGTAACACAATATATGTACTGCTGCCTTCGCCTATAATCATCTGTGTTGATTCAGTACTGTGATAAAGCTATTTGCAGTAATTGTTGTTGTTGCTATTTAGCTGAAATATTGCTGAATGCAACGTTAAATTTAATTCTTGATATCTCTCTCTATCTCTGTTGACGATGGAATATATTATCTGGATTAATATGTTACTACCATGATGAATACACAGGTTTTTTTCAAGTTCCCCAAAATAAATCGTTTACTTTATTATTGTCTTCATGGTTTTCTGATTTCATTAAATGTTTTATGTGTATGCTACAATTTTATGCCACACTTTGCACTCTCACCAAAATGTGTGCAGTATGATATATACTGCAGGGCTGTAGCCAGGATTTACTGGGGGGTGGTTTGCCTTCACTCCAAAAGGGCACATCAGGGGGTTCGCTGTATGGGGAAAGGGGCAAATGGGGGGTTCGCTTCAGTGTTTGAAAAGGGCATTTATATGAGAAAAATATATAACATTTTTGAAAGGGGGGTTCGCCTGAACACAGAAAACCCCTTGGCTACGGGCCTGTACTGAAAGTATGGAATATTCAAAATATGGCCATCATGAAGTTGAACCCCACATTGACCTTTGCAGTCGCACGGTCAACATTTCTGTGAACTGATGATCAATAGAGCATATTTCATGTACTTTGACCCCAACATCAATAGGCTTCTTCAGGTCAAGTATAATGTGCTTGATATCTTTCATAAAGATCATTGTAGCGTAACTCGATATTTCTGAACAAAACCAAGCTTTTCAGAGGGACTGAAGAAAGGACAAGGCAAAAACTTGCCTCTCAACAACAGTTGGCGTAAGACACGAGACCCCTGTCTTGGTTGAGGAGGTTCCTGAAAATAAAATGTTATTTTTCTTATATTTTGACAAGAGGTAGAACAAACAAACCTTCAAACATTCAAAATAAATGATGAAATTCAGGGATCACCAGGCTTAATTTTTCATAACCTAGGAATTTATCTGGTGTACTTTAATGGTTTAACCCTACTCTAATATATGGGATTAGATAGGAATTCTATAAAAATATGCCTCTAATTTCATAGAAAAGGCTAATATTTTCTAAGAAGTTACAATGCAATTTTCTCCAAAATGTCTCAAAATGCTAAATCAGAAAATTTAATAAAAAACAGGGGTCACCAGGTTTCTCTTCAAGACAGTAGGATGCCAACATGGAAAACCATGGTCACGAGGCCAAATTACCCTGATTTCGCCAAGTCATTTTGCCAGCGTTACTTCGTTGAGTAACATGAATTGCAGGCAAGCACCTAAAAGGTGCGTGGACCCCTCCGCCTGTTTTTTTACCCCTCGGCCAAAATTTGGCCGAAGGGTATTGTCGTCATGTATGTCTGTCCGTCTGTCCGTCCGTCCGTCCGTCTGCCCGTGACACCTTTCTCGTTACCAAGATATCTTCAGAACGACTTACCCTAGGCACACCAAACTTGCAGTGCACATCCGTATGCTTGTGACCCAGAACCCTATTGAATCTGGACCTGATTGGTTAGAAACTTTGGTGGCCATCTTTAATTTATGCGAAACCATCACAGCTTTCTTGTTACCAAGATATCTTTAGAACGACTTACCCTAGGCACCCCAAACTTGCACTGCACATCCATATGCTCATGACCCAGAACCCTATTGAATCTGGACCTGATTGGTTCAAAACTTTGGCGGCCATATTTAATTTATGCGAAATCATTAATCTTGTGTATCTTAGGTACCATTTCTCTGTTCAGTGTGAAACTTGGTATAGATCATCGATGCATCAAGAAACTTCAAAGAAATGACCAAACCAGTTTCCCTGATTCGGTGAAAACCTTGGCGGCCATCTTTAATTTATGCAAAATCTTCAATGATATATATCTCTGATACCATTCAAGTGTTCTATACGAAATTTGGTATACAGCATCGATGTATCAAGAGATCTGCAATGTATAGCCACATCAGTTCCTCTAGTGGCGGGAAGGATGGGCGGCCATCTTTAATTTATGCAAAATGATTAATGATCTCTATCTCTGATACTGTTCGAGTGCTCGATGTAAAATTTGGTATATATCATCGAAGCATCAATAGACTTACGATAAATGACAGTTCTGGCGTTTCTGATTGGGCTGAACCTTGGCGGCCATCTTTAATTTATGCAAAATCTTCAATGATATATATCTTTGATACCATTTCAGTGTTCTATATGAAACTTGGTATCCAGCATCGATGTATCAAGAGACTTGCAATGAATAACCACATCGGTTCCTCTGAGTGGCGGGAAGGATGGGCGGCCGTCTTTAATTTATGCGAAATCATTAATGATCTATATCTATGATACGGTTCAAGTGCTCAATGTAAAATTTGGTATACATCATCGATGTATCAATAGACAGTTCTGGTTTTTCTGCTTGGGCGGAAACCTTGGTGGCCATCTTTAATTTATGCAACATCTTTAATGATGTTTATCTTTGATACCATTTCAGTGTTCTATATGAAACTTGGTATACAGAATCTATGTATCAAGAAACTTGCAATGAATAACCACATCAGCTTCTCTGAGTGGTGGGAAGGATGGGCGGCCATCTTTAATTTATGCGAAATCATTAGGGATCTCTATCTCAGATAATTTTCAAATGTTCGATGTAAAATTTGGTATACATCGTCGATGCATCAACAGACTTATGTAATGAATACCGCTTTCTCTGGTTGGACGTAACGTTTGAGGCCATTTCTAATGGCAAAATTTTTCATAATCTATATATTTGTTACTTGACTGCTTGGTGTTCCTGAAGTCTTGTTTTAAATTGAATACATTATGAATGGCTGGCGCCCAGAGCCGAGGGGTTTTCAGATGCGCAGCTTCGTATTTTAGTCTTAGGATCAGGGCTGCATCTAGAGCCAATTTAGTTTCGGAAAACATATGGGCGCCCAAAACTCAAATGAAACAAAAAACGAAAGTAGTGTTGTTCAATTTGAAACGATTTCTGAAGGAAATACTCCTAGAAAAATCTTCTGGGAGCCTCAATATCGATCCGATTGCATAGCTGGATATTGAATTTCATGTTAATAAACCTCTGTTTTGTGATTGATCACAGGCTCTTTGCGCCGAAATTCACTTAAAAAAATTGGACCCTCAATAATGAAGTACGAAAAGGAACTGGGAGATCGGAACCTGCAAAAAATCCCTGGATACCGTATATAACACTTAGGTTTCACATGAGTGGTGTGCTGGGATTACAGCATGCAAGAAAGTGTAGCTTTTATCAGTGGCAATTTATGCATTGCACAAGTGTGATTACAAGTAAACACACTGATTGACACAGGCCCACCCTTATCATTTTTGGGGGGGGGGGGGCATAAACTTCAGGTATACAAACTGGTTCAAAATTGCCCAGAGTCAGGCTAAAAATGGGCTCTCCTAATCACTCGTTTTACATAATTTCCAAGGTACAGTAACATGTTTGGTGGAAAAATGAAAAAAAATGAAGCATTATGTTGTACCAGTTAAATGTGTGGACACAAATATGGTTCATGCAAAAGTTTTAGAATAAAACATATGATGTAGAATAGAATGATTTAATAGCAAAATTTAAGAAAAATGTTGTCCTTCATTCAATGAGAATCATGAATGGACCAGGCTTTCTTGTATCAGGGAATCTTCAAAATTCACAACGAAACATGCAACCAAGGGTTCCCGATGGGCATAGATAACAGTGCAAAAGCGAAGTCATCAATAAATAATAATAAAAAAAAAAATTAAAAATCATGAAATCATCATAGCCATCTGAAAATCTAATCATTTCATCAGTCAACATTCAGGAAGCTCTCACCAAAGTTTGGTCAGGCCCGACTTCATAGATCTGCAGATATTCAGCGGACAAGTACATGTTGATGGGCATAGATAACAGTGCAAAAGCTGAGACATCAATAAATAATTAAAAAAAAATTAAAAATCATATAATCATCATAGCCATCTGAAAATCTAATCATTTCATCAGTCAACATTCAGGAAGCTCTCACCAAAGTTTGGTCAGGCCTGACTTCATGGATCTACAGATATTCAGCGAACAAGAACATGTTGACGGACGGACGCTAGGACGGACGGACGGACGTACATGGCAACGACAAGACCCCACAGCCCTATGGGCTGAGGGGTAAAAACCTTTCACCACTGTTACCTTAAATGCTTATGTTTTCCTTTTCCATTAAATTTCGTTTAAATATCGCTATTTTGGTAGATGCACAGTAGACGTTACATAGAATTGGTCTGGAACCTCCTTAAAGACCCTCAAAACAACTGGTTTCGTGATTAGGCTTATTAAAAAATTTGTCGAGAAAGTGACCCATCCCAAGATGTGGTTTTTACCTGCGGCACGCAGGTCTACGGGAGGCTCGCGTTGTTGTTCTTGTTCTTCTTCTTGTTCTTCTTCTTCTTGTGACTTTTTGAAATACGCATGCGTTAAGAGAGTGTGATCTCTGCCACACTTTTCTTCTCAACATCCGATCTCACATGCCAACCCTGTCTTCAGGCACGTTTGAATTCATTTGCAACTATATTCGGTGGCATGAATTATTGCTTCGTTGATTTGCGTTCAGACTTCAATTCTCCTACGTCAGTCGCTTAAAAGCTGTCGATCGACACATCTGCATTGGCTTCAGATATTACCATTTTCACTGAACAGTATGTACATGTATATACACTTTGAGGTCCTTGAATAGCTTATATACCAAGGAAGATGAGCCGTAACCTTGTCAGTGGTTCAGCTAATTTGCATACAGTCATAGGCGACTGTCTTAGTAAGTAGAAAAATAAGTTCACTACTTCTACTAATTATTTTATCTACCCAATCTAGATAATTCACAAATTGGTGAAGAAGCAGACAAGTAACGCATTGTCATTATGATTAACCTCGGATAATACTTGGTATCAAATTACAGATCATGCATCATAAACACTCAACAATTACGTTTCAGAATTATAGGAACAACTCACCAACTTTCGCCGAATAAAGATGTTTAACCTATAATGGCAATCTGGTATCGATGTTTAACTTTACCCCCAAATATCGCATATATGAAAATATGTTTTGAAAGGAAGAATAATTTAACCCTTTGTGGGAATCGAATAATGACCCCTCCAGTCCCTGGAGTTGCACTTACTGTCTGTTACTGGATACCGTATATAACACTTAGGTTTCACATGAGTGGTGTGCTGGGATTACAGCATGCAAGAAAGTGTAGCTTTATCAGTGGCAATTTATGCATTGCACAAGTGTGATAACAAGTAAACACATTGATTAACACAGGCCCACCCTTATCATAATTTGGCGGGGGCGGGGGGCATAAGCTCCAGGTATGCAAACTGGTTCAAAATTGCCCAGAGTCCATTCCAAGGTACAGTAACATGTTTGGTGACAAAAATTGAAGCATTTTGTTGTACCAGTTAAATGTGTGGACACAAATATAGTTCATGCAAAAGTTTTAGGATAAATCATATGATGTAGAATAGAATGATTTAATAGAAAAATTAAAGAAAAATGTCCTTCATTCAATGAGAATCTTGAATGGACCAGGCTTTCTTGTATCAGGGAGCCTTCAAAATTCACAATGAAACCTGCAACCAAGGGTTCCCGATGGGCATAGATAACAGTGCAAAAGCTAAGCCATCAATAAATAATAAAAAAAAAAAAATTAAAAATCATGAAATCATCATAGCCATCTGAAAATCTAATCATTTCATCAGTCAACATTCAGGAAGCTCTCACCAAAGTTTGGTCAGGCCCGACTTCATAGATCTGCAGATATTCAGCGGACAAGTACATGTTGATGGGCATAGATAACAGTGCAAAAGCTGAGACATCAATAAATAATTAAAAAAAAAATAAAAATCATAAAATCATCATAGCCATCTGAAAATCTAATCATTTCATCAGTCAACATTCAGGAAGCTCTCACCAAAGTTTGGTCAGGCCTGACTTCATGGATCTACAGATATTCAGCGAACAAGAACATGTTGACGCTAGGACGGACGGACGGACGTACATGGCAACGACAAGACCCCACAGCCCTATGGGCTGAGGGGTAAAAACCTTTCACCACTGTTACCTTAAATGCTTATGTTTTCCTTTTCCATTAAATTTCGTTTAAATATCGCTATTTTGGTAGATGCACAGTAGACGTTACATAGAATTGGTCTGGAACCTCCTTAAAGACCCTCAAAACAACTGGTTTCGTGATTAGGCTTATTAAAAAATTTGTCGAGAAAGTGACCCATCCCAAGATGTGGTTTTTACCTGCGGCACGCAGGTCTACGGGAGGCTCGCGTTGTTGTTCTTGTTGTTCTTCTTCTTCTTGTGACTTTTTGAAATACGCATGCGTTAAGAGAGTGTGATCTCTGCCACACTTTTCTTCTCAACATCCGATCTCACATGCCAACCCTGTCTTCAGGCACGTTTGAATTCATTTGCAACTATATTCGGTGGCATGAATTATTGCTTCGTTGATTTGCGTTCAGACTTCAATTTTCCTACGTCAGTCGCTTAAAAGCTGTCGATCGACACATCTTCATTGGCTTCAGATATTACCATTTTCACTTGAATAGCTTGTATACCAAGGAAGATGAGCCGTAACCTTGTCAGTGGTTCAGCTAATTTGCATACAGTCATAGGCGACTGTCTTAGTAAGTAGAAAAATAAGTTCACTACTTCTACTAATTATTTTATCTACCCAATCTAGATAATTCACAAATTGGTGAAGAAGCAGACAAGTAACGCATTGTCATTATGATTAACCTCGGATAATACTTGGTATCAAATTACAGATCATGCATCATAAACACTCAACAATTACGTTTCAGAATTATAGGAACAACTCACCAACTTTCGCCGAATAAAGATGTTTAACCTATAATGGCAATCTGGTATCGATGTTTAACTTTACCCCCAAATATCGCATATATGAAAATATGTTTTGAAAGGAAGAATAATTTAACCCTTTGTGGGAATCGAAACAATGACCCTCCAGTCCCTGGAGTTGCACTTACTGTCTGTTACTGGATACCGTATATAACACTTAGGTTTCACATGAGTGGTGTGCTGGGATTACAGCATGCAAGAAAGTGTAGCTTTATCAGTGGCAATTTATGCATTGCACAAGTGTGATAACAAGTAAACACATTGATTAACACAGGCCCACCCTTATCATAATTTGGCGGGGGCGGGGGGCATAAGCTCCAGGTATGCAAACTGGTTCAAAATTGCCCAGAGTCCATTCCAAGGTACAGTAACATGTTTGGTGACAAAAATTGAAGCATTTTGTTGTACCAGTTAAATGTGTGGACACAAATATAGTTCATGCAAAAGTTTTAGGATAAATCATATGATGTAGAATAGAATGATTTAATAGAAAAATTAAAGAAAAATGTCCTTCATTCAATGAGAATCTTGAATGGACCAGGCTTTCTTGTATCAGGGAGCCTTCAAAATTCACAATGAAACCTGCAACCAAGGGTTCCCGATGGGCATAGATAACAGTGCAAAAGCTAAGCCATCAATAAATAATAAAAAAAAAAAAATTAAAAATCATGAAATCATCATAGCCATCTGAAAATCTAATCATTTCATCAGTCAACATTCAGGAAGCTCTCACCAAAGTTTGGTCAGGCCCGACTTCATAGATCTGCAGATATTCAGCGGACAAGTACATGTTGATGGGCATAGATAACAGTGCAAAAGCTGAGACATCAATAAATAATTAAAAAAAAATTAAAAATCATATAATCATCATAGCCATCTGAAAATCTAATCATTTCATCAGTCAACATTCAGGAAGCTCTCACCAAAGTTTGGTCAGGCCTGACTTCATGGATCTACAGATATTCAGCGAACAAGAACATGTTGACGGACGGACGCTAGGACGGACGGACGGACGTACATGGCAACGACAAGACCCCACAGCCCTATGGGCTGAGGGGTAAAAACCTTTCACCACTGTTACCTTAAATGCTTATGTTTTCCTTTTCCATTAAATTTCGTTTAAATATCGCTATTTTGGTAGATGCACAGTAGACGTTACATAGAATTGGTCTGGAACCTCCTTAAAGACCCTCAAAACAACTGGTTTCGTGATTAGGCTTATTAAAAAATTTGTCGAGAAAGTGACCCATCCCAAGATGTGGTTTTTACCTGCGGCACGCAGGTCTACGGGAGGCTCGCGTTGTTGTTCTTGTTCTTCTTCTTGTTCTTCTTCTTCTTGTGACTTTTTGAAATACGCATGCGTTAAGAGAGTGTGATCTCTGCCACACTTTTCTTCTCAACATCCGATCTCAGATGCCAACCCTGTCTTCAGGCACGTTTGAATTCATTTGCAACTATATTCGGTGGCATGAATTATTGCTTCGTTGATTTGCGTTCAGACTTCAATTCTCCTACGTCAGTCGCTTAAAAGCTGTCGATCGACACATCTTCATTGGCTTCAGATATTACCATTTTCACTGAACAGTATGTACATGTATATACACTTTGAGGTCCTTGAATTGCTTATATACCAGGGAAGATGAGCCGTAACCTTGTCAGTGGTTCAGCTAATTTTCATACAGTCATAGGCGACTGTCTTAGTAAGTAGAAAAATAAGTTCACTACTTCTACTAATTATTTTATCTACCCAATCTAGATAATTCACAAATTGGTGAAGAAGCAGACAAGTAACGCATTGTCATTATGATTAACCTCGGATAATACTTGGTATCAAATTACAGATCATGCATCATAAACACTCAACAATTACGTTTCAGAATTATAGGAACAACTCACCAACTTTCGCCGAATAAAGATGTTTAACCTATAATGGCAATCTGGTATCGATGTTTAACTTTACCCCCAAATATCGCATATATGAAAATATGTTTTGAAAGGAAGAATAATTTAACCCTTTGTGGGAATCGAAACAATGACCCTCCAGTCCCTGGAGTTGCACTTACTGTCTGTTACTGGATACCGTATATAACACTTAGGTTTCACATGAGTGGTGTGCTGGGATTACAGCATGCAAGAAAGTGTAGCTTTATCAGTGGCAATTTATGCATTGCACAAGTGTGATAAGTTAATGGCATAGAATCACAACGATTGACACAAGCCCACCATTATCATTATTTTGGAGAGGGATGATGGGGGGGCATAAGCTCCAAGTATGCAAACTGGTTCAAAATTGCACAGAGTCCATTCCAAGGTACAGTAACATGTTTGGTGACAAAAATTGAAGCATTACATGTATGTTGTGGACACAAATATGGTTCATGCAAAAGTTTTAGGATAAATCATATGATCAATGTAGAATAGAATGATTTAATAGCAAAATTAAAGAAAAATGTCCTTCATTCAATGAGAATCTTGAATGGACCAGGCTTTCTTGTATCAGGGAACCTTCAAAATTCACAATGAAACCTGCAACCAAGGGTTCCCGATGGGCATAGATAACAGTGCAAAAGCTAAGCCATCAATAAATAATAATAAAAAAAAATATTAAAAATCATGAAATCATCATAGCCATCTGAAAATCTAATCATTTCATCAGTCAACATTCAGGAAGCTCTCACCAAAGTTTGGTCAGGCCCGACTTGATAGATCTGCAGATATTCAGCGGACAAGAACATGTTGATGGGTATAGATAACAGTGCAAAAGCTGAGCCATCAATAAATAATTAAAAAAAAATTAAAAATCATATAATCATCATAGCCATCTGAAAATCTAATCATTTCATCAGTCAACATTCAGGAAGCTCTCACCAAAGTTTGGTCAGGCCTGACTTCATGGATCTACAGATATTCAGCGAACAAGAACATGTTGACGGACGGACGCTAGGACGGACGGACGGACGTACATGGCAACGACAAGACCCCACAGCCCTATGGGCTGAGGGGTAAAAACCTTTCACCACTGTTACCTTAAATGCTTATGTTTTCCTTTTCCATTAAATTTCGTTTAAATATCGCTATTTTGGTAGATGCACAGTAGACGTTACATAGAATTGGTCTGGAACCTCCTTAAAGACCCTCAAAACAACTGGTTTCGTGATTAGGCTTATTAAAAAATTTGTCGAGAAAGTGACCCATCCCAAGATGTGGTTTTTACCTGCGGCACGCAGGTCTACGGGAGGCTCGCGTTGTTGTTCTTGTTCTTCTTCTTGTTCTTCTTCTTCTTGTGACTTTTTGAAATACGCATGCGTTAAGAGAGTGTGATCTCTGCCACACTTTTCTTCTCAACATCCGATCTCAGATGCCAACCCTGTCTTCAGGCACGTTTGAATTCATTTGCAACTATATTCGGTGGCATGAATTATTGCTTCGTTGATTTGCGTTCAGACTTCAATTCTCCTACGTCAGTCGCTTAAAAGCTGTCGATCGACACATCTTCATTGGCTTCAGATATTACCATTTTCACTGAACAGTATGTACATGTATATACACTTTGAGGTCCTTGAATTGCTTATATACCAGGGAAGATGAGCCGTAACCTTGTCAGTGGTTCAGCTAATTTTCATACAGTCATAGGCGACTGTCTTAGTAAGTAGAAAAATAAGTTCACTACTTCTACTAATTATTTTATCTACCCAATCTAGATAATTCACAAATTGGTGAAGAAGCAGACAAGTAACGCATTGTCATTATGATTAACCTCGGATAATACTTGGTATCAAATTACAGATCATGCATCATAAACACTCAACAATTACGTTTCAGAATTATAGGAACAACTCACCAACTTTCGCCGAATAAAGATGTTTAACCTATAATGGCAATCTGGTATCGATGTTTAACTTTACCCCCAAATATCGCATATATGAAAATATGTTTTGAAAGGAAGAATAATTTAACCCTTTGTGGGAATCGAAACAATGACCCTCCAGTCCCTGGAGTTGCACTTACTGTCTGTTACTGGATACCGTATATAACACTTAGGTTTCACATGAGTGGTGTGCTGGGATTACAGCATGCAAGAAAGTGTAGCTTTATCAGTGGCAATTTATGCATTGCACAAGTGTGATAACAAGTAAACACATTGATTAACACAGGCCCACCCTTATCATAATTTGGCGGGGGCGGGGGGCATAAGCTCCAGGTATGCAAACTGGTTCAAAATTGCCCAGAGTCCATTCCAAGGTACAGTAACATGTTTGGTGACAAAAATTGAAGCATTTTGTTGTACCAGTTAAATGTGTGGACACAAATATAGTTCATGCAAAAGTTTTAGGATAAATCATATGATGTAGAATAGAATGATTTAATAGAAAAATTAAAGAAAAATGTCCTTCATTCAATGAGAATCTTGAATGGACCAGGCTTTCTTGTATCAGGGAGCCTTCAAAATTCACAATGAAACCTGCAACCAAGGGTTCCCGATGGGCATAGATAACAGTGCAAAAGCTAAGCCATCAATAAATAATAAAAAAAAAAAATTAAAAATCATGAAATCATCATAGCCATCTGAAAATCTAATCATTTCATCAGTCAACATTCTCAACAAAGTTTGGTCAGGCCCGACTTCATAGATCTGCAGATATTCAGCGGACAAGAACATGTTGATGGGCATAGATAACAGTGCAAAAGCTGAGACATCAATAAATAATTAAAAAAAAATAAAAAATCATATAATCATCATAGCCATCTGAAAATCTAATCATTTCATCAGTCAACATTCAGGAAGCTCTCACCAAAGTTTGGTCAGGCCTGACTTCATGGATCTACAGATATTCAGCGAACAAGAACATGTTGACGGACGGACGCTAGGACGGACGGACGGACGTACATGGCAACGACAAGACCCCACAGCCCTATGGGCTGAGGGGTAAAAACCTTTCACCACTGTTACCTTAAATGCTTATGTTTTCCTTTTCCATTAAATTTCGTTTAAATATCGCTATTTTGGTAGATGCACAGTAGACGTTACATAGAATTGGTCTGGAACCTCCTTAAAGACCCTCAAAACAACTGGTTTCGTGATTAGGCTTATTAAAAAATTTGTCGAGAAAGTGACCCATCCCAAGATGTGGTTTTTACCTGCGGCACGCAGGTCTACGGGAGGCTCGCGTTGTTGTTCTTGTTCTTCTTCTTGTTCTTCTTCTTCTTGTGACTTTTTGAAATACGCATGCGTTAAGAGAGTGTGATCTCTGCCACACTTTTCTTCTCAACATCCGATCTCAGATGCCAACCCTGTCTTCAGGCACGTTTGAATTCATTTGCAACTATATTCGGTGGCATGAATTATTGCTTCGTTGATTTGCGTTCAGACTTCAATTCTCCTACGTCAGTCGCTTAAAAGCTGTCGATCGACACATCTTCATTGGCTTCAGATATTACCATTTTCACTGAACAGTATGTACATGTATATACACTTTGAGGTCCTTGAATTGCTTATATACCAGGGAAGATGAGCCGTAACCTTGTCAGTGGTTCAGCTAATTTTCATACAGTCATAGGCGACTGTCTTAGTAAGTAGAAAAATAAGTTCACTACTTCTACTAATTATTTTATCTACCCAATCTAGATAATTCACAAATTGGTGAAGAAGCAGACAAGTAACGCATTGTCATTATGATTAACCTCGGATAATACTTGGTATCAAATTACAGATCATGCATCATAAACACTCAACAATTACGTTTCAGAATTATAGGAACAACTCACCAACTTTCGCCGAATAAAGATGTTTAACCTATAATGGCAATCTGGTATCGATGTTTAACTTTACCCCCAAATATCGCATATATGAAAATATGTTTTGAAAGGAAGAATAATTTAACCCTTTGTGGGAATCGAAACAATGACCCTCCAGTCCCTGGAGTTGCACTTACTGTCTTAGCTATACCGACTCATTAATAATACTCAAGACTGATTTTATGCGCAACTGGTTCTAAATACAGAAATGACTATTTAGTATTTAATGAGTTAGACAATCTTGTGAGCGAACAATACGTCATAGTTGTGCAGTTACAATGTATATTGTGCACTTTCGGTTACACACATGAAATTTGGCGCATAGCTATTTTGAATGATCCTCTTTCGGAACACTCTATCTTCATTCTCGCAAGCCAGGACCTTGCTTCGCTGATATTGATGTTCCCGTCCTCTTCGCCTTTTAGATTAGCAAAAATCACTCTCGTAAATTCAATACTTATGTGTATCAGCAGACAATGGGCAGAAACATATTGCATTTGCATCATTCTCTCAAGTCAGAGCCCATTTCTTCTAGAATTTATTGGTTCTACACATCACAATTTACGTTACTTTGTCAATCAGTTTTACGGATGGAATCACGTCATATATTAGTAGATACTAACAAGTGATCTATTTGACCTCGTTGTCAAATATTGAATATCAAGACTGTCACAGACCTCAATTTGAATAGTAAAAGTGTCATTATGCCTCTTGTACAGTTCGATAAAGCCTTCAACCCCATTCCGTAGTTTCACAGATCAAAGTGATAGACCTGATACTAAATTCATTGAAAATTAACTTTGAAGGAAATATAAATTTTCCATTTTGCTCGGCAAAGTAAGCGAGAAGGGAGACTGAAGAGCGTATATTTTCGCGCTGTGACTAAATCCTTGAAATTTATTTGGATTTCCAAATATTTGAAAGCCTTTTTGATTTGCATAAATCAGCGGCTGAACCGAATGTTTTGAAACTTGGCATACATGACACTTGTACCAAGACATTGCCAAAGCGATCATTGTGAGTTCGTCTGTCAATTCAGTATAGACGACACGGACCAGTCAAAATCGTTGGATTTTGAACGGGGAAAGTGAATATATATGGCATCAGACCTATTACGCAATTCCTACAATTGTGGGTTAGAAGTTGGAAATTACTTCTCTTGGCATGAAAACACTGGCAGATGGCGCTTTTTTTCTACAATTACCACTACCTCCGCTGATATGCCTTTCACTGTATTATTGCCACTGCCGCAGGTTTTGACTACAATGTAGTCATTTCTCACTTGTTTTCCAAGATGAAAACTTCCACTTTCCTCTCTTATCCTTGCTGTCAGACTTGCAGAATGATGTTACAAACATTTCAATACTTTCAGGCAATCTGCAATCATCTCGCGGCTTGATATGAAGGCGAGATCTCCCATATAAAGGACAAATCAGGAATTTGGCTGTGTAGCCAACACTGTCGAGTTCAAAATAACAATGTTGATCATGATCAATTCAGAATTATTTGCTTATATTCATATCCATGATATATTTAAAGTTCATCTTTGAATGGTGGGCTTTCATTGAAAATTAGTTTAATGCTGAGATAGAATACACGGAATGTCTTAGATTAATGTGATCCAGAGATGCCAAACCTGGCCATATATATAGTGAACAAATGGAACTTTTGACCGGAATATAAGACAAGCAAGGTTTACTCAAAGTTTCGTACCCAATCCATAACCTGGAACTGGAAATTTTCTTCTTTTTTTTTGCAGATTTTTTTGGCCCAAGTAACTTTGACGTTGACAAATAAATAGGTTCTTCTTTGTTCCATGGACAATATATACCCAAAGTTTGGTACAAATACATAAATCGGAACCGGAGCAATGGCAGGCACAAGAAAAGCTAACAGAAACAAATGGAAGTCCTGATCATGATATACAACCTCCTCTACCCATGGACTTCTATTAAATTATATTATGGCACCATTTAATGAAATGTTCAAGAAAAATAATACAAGATTGTTCCTATGAAGTATCTCGTTCTTTATTGTCTATACAAAAACCACAAAACTGAACACTGTTTACATCACATCACACAGATAGCTTATGTACACATCACAATGTTTAATCAACAATATATATATGGACCATGCAACTGAAATGAGGTGTTCTCTCATTAAATGAAAGCATCCAGGGGCCATGGTGAGAATTTTCAACTATCTTGAAAGTTTGACTTAATAACTTGCGTGACATGCTATCTGAAAATCTCGACTTACTATCTTGACATTTCAAGGAAAATATTCCTCACTGTGTGACCCAATGATACCTTCCTACAAAGGATCCCAAGGCAGAGTGTGTTGCTTGTTAGCATTTAAACCATATTAGAATCTAGCTTAGATTATGAACGCAAACACTGGTGTGATTATTTCATCTCAACTATCCCTGTGCTATTGTATCTTAATCGGAATTGACAGGTCCTGTTCCTCTCAAACCCCCAACTTCTCTCCCTCCACAATTATAAAATTGCCCTTTGTCATATAAACCGACACTACACATTTTCCTGAGTACATACATATTGGAAGTGTGTGCCGACTGCTGGGATGATGACATTTCATGTTCTGGATGAAAAATGATTATTTTTCCATGCTGTCACTATAAGAAAATAATAAATAAATCTGTCATGTGAAACAATATTATACAAGGAATTATACAGAGAGGAATTCGTGTATAAAAAACCCTGCTTTATGTTATTCAGTATTCTTATAATATATAATATTTTTCATTCTTTAATAACTTATTCATTCAAGAATACATTGCATAGCCTCCTTACTGTCTTATCTAGTCCTCTCAAAGCACATCTTCAGTATGAATGGAGTCGGTATTGTACCCTCCATCAAGTCCTTTATTCCTAAATTTTTATATTTTCCAAAGTTAAAGTATAAAACATATGTTTTGCCAAGTGCAGGGAGGAATTTGAAAGAACACAATTGAATATGGAACAAACTTCTGTCTAGAGTTGTTTATAATTTGTAATTTAACTTTCAGAAAGTATGTTACCTTATGAAAATAGTCAGTGTGATGCGAAGTATCAAATGACAACTGCAACATTTCCGCGGAGTGTAAGGTCTAGTGTAGAGCAAGAGCTGTACACAGAGATGATACTAAATTACATGTATACATACAGCAACTTTCATTCTCAATTACAATAGCTAGATTACATTTGGTACTGAATATATGAAACACGTACCAGCAAGAACATAGGACCATCCTCCAGTGAAAGTATAAACTACAATGTAACTTGACTACGATAAACCTACCAAAGTCTGTAACTTGACTATGATTATATAATACAAAATGATTATATAATACAGTCTGTATTTGATTGGCTTACCCAAGTCCTTAACATGGAATGCAAGTTGATCCGGTTCTTAACCCTGGTGCAGAATGAGAGAGAGAGAAAATTAAGGTTTAACGTCACATTCTGTGGTGCAGAATGATGTTTTTTCACTTCCAGATTTTCTATTTTCATGATTTTCTTAAACTTTAAAAATGATTTCCAAGAGCTGAAACTGCAGTCATCATGTAAAGTTTTTGGTAAATAACTGTTTAGTTTTCACACAACTAGACAACAAATAAAGGTATGTATTTAAGTTTCCGTTGTTCAGTTCAGTACTTAAAAGTTTCATGTATTTGGCTAATTAAACTAATTTAAAAATTCAATGATGTTTAATTTTTACCCAAGATTCAAACTGGTGGCCTTACTTAGGTGTCAAAATCCTCTGTTTTGGATCGAAAAGGTGGCCCAAAATACTTCATGGAAAATTTCAACTAAGGGAGATAACTCCCGTAATCTATGTTATTGCTTTTCGTACCGTAATTCCTAAAATCAGTTTTCGATATTTATTCCTGTTTTCAGGAGCAGCTGGATTTGGTTATTGAAAATAGTCACGTTATGGAAAATTAATTATGTTTTGTTATTGTTTATAGTATCGGTGTGGTAGCTTGTTATCAGAAACAGTAACACTACTGAATTTCGTATCATTTCAACCATGGATTTACCGTGGTGCCCTGATTATGAATCTTCATGGTCATGAACTGTGAACTACCAAACTACATGTCTGAATGAATGACGGCTCCCACTGATCCATAACTAAAATATAGGGCAAAATATAGGGACATAATGGCCGGATTATAGGGCAAATATAGGGATATAATGACCAAAACATAGGGCAAAATCCAGAAAACATGGCATTTCAGTCACCAACAGGGATAATTACTATTTAATTACAATCTCATAGGATCAGTGTTTTTATCCAAAAACAACCTGTACTCCTCACCAAGACAAGGTAGTAAAGAAGGAACACAGTACAATTTAGTTTAGACACTTCCGACTTGGTCGCGTTGTTATTTTGGAGGATTTAAATAAGCCAACTATTCGTGTATATGTATCACAATAAATACAAGGTCAGAGCTACGCGAAAAAGCATGAATAATCCTGAAAATATAGAAATAATAGGTCAAAATCGGTCAAATTTGAGAAAATATAGTAGGGAAAAATACGGGAGAGCAGAAAATATAGGGAAAAATAGAGCCAGTGAGAGCCTTGGAATGAGCGAGTAAAAGAATAAAATTGTTGTCTGAATGAATGGTGTAGGAATTAATGAATGGTGTAGTGAATGAATATTAAACATTTATAAGCAATGTTTCTATTTGTTACTAAATCAAACCTGCTTGAATTCAATGCCTATTAATCTCCGTCAGGAAGATGATACAACGTAGATAAACGGAAGTTAAAAGAAAAATTAACTCCCCTAGGAGAGAGTTGTCCGCCCCTAGGAGAGCTCTCCCACTCAATCCAGCGTGGCTACTATAAAGGACAATGCAAGCCTTATTCCAATCCTCTTTCTCAAACCGAGACCAGCATATAGCAAGGCCGCGGAATGAGGGGACGGACGGGAGGGACAATTAAATTCAAGCAGGTTTGATTTAGTAACAAATAGAAACATTGCTTATAAATGTTTAATATTTGCTTCCTAAATCGTAAACCTGCTTGAATTCAATGCCTCAGTACCAACATATGGAGGTGGGAACCTCGGCCTTGTTGTAGTTCTAAAAACAGGCTTAGTAACCGCTGGAATGACACAGACATGGATATAATAATGAGACATCAAACATCAACAAATGTAACCCTGGTCAAGGACGAAAGGTTAAAACATGGATAAGATACAATAGTACTTATCTTGAATGTCTCCATCCATGTTATCTGTGCTCGTGGTGTGGTATACACTTTCTGCCAAGAAGTTTGAATCCTCTACTCTTAGGGCTGATAGGTTATCTTGGCAGGAGTGTATGTCAATTGGGGCAAAGCCGACTTTAGCACATACATGCAGAAACTTGGCTGGACCTAAGTTTGGGTGATCCGTAATCTGTCCGGGCTTATAGGGCGCCAAGCCACACCATTCTCAGTCCACAAGTCGTCTTACGTCAACTTCTCAGCCTGTTTCTTGAAGCTGAGTAGGTCTTGTAGGATGCCTAGAAGTCGACTGCGTGTGTTCCCTGAGCCAACTCTACGCAACTGTCAACTCTCTGTACTTTACTTGAAGTTGCTGACACTAGCAACCTGAAATAAAAGCAATATTAATAATACTCACAAGTGTCAGTTCTTCTTTCTTGTGAGTTGAGCGTAGGTGACGCAGCTGAGATCATGAAGAAGGGAGTCAGATATAACCTGCAAGACACAAGCAAAACCGCAGTTAGGGTAAAGGTTAACTCACCATAGTGTCAGGTCTCCTAGATTGATGAATAGGGAGTCCCTGGTCGTCCATCTGACATATTTCTTCCCTCCTAGATGACTCATATTGCATGTGGATATCATTGAGAAAAATGAGATGAGATGATACAGCAAGTAGCGGATTTGCTGTTATGATACAAAATGCCGCCCCCCCCCCCCTTTTTTTTTTGAAAATTTTACTGGACCACGTGTTGGGCGGCTACCAAAGGCCCAAGCGTGGTCACACTATCTGATTGGACTGACATATCTCTCAGATAGAAATTGGTGAACGTGGAGTTCGCCGTCCAGACAAGACTGGACAATGTCAAGGAGGGGCAGGTTCTTCCATAAATCTCAACAAAAAGAACCTGGCCGGTAAAGCCGAGGGTAATTATGGAGTAGTAATAGAAGATACTAATCTAACCTATCTAGTGTCTTCCTCCATGTAGCTGGGATGACACAGATAAGGGAATAAACATGACGAAAAGGGCAAATCATGAATATGATACAGATATACTTATTCTTGAGTGCCTCCATCCATGTAGCTGTGCTCGTGGTGTGATATGCAAACTCTACCAAGATGTAAGGATCCTCTACCACTCGGGTTGTTAGGTCTTCTTGGTCTTAGAGGGCGCTAGGCCACGCCATTCTCAGTCCACCACCGACTTACGTCCAACTTGTCTTGAGAGTTGAGCGTAGGAGACACAGCTGAGATCATCCAGAAGAAAGTCAGTTTCAAGCTGAAAGACACAAGCAAAACCGTAGTTAAGGTAAAGATTAAAACTCTCAAAGTGTCATACCTCTTAGATTGATGATTAGAGAGTCCATGGTCGTCTATCCGACTTATTCCTTCCTTCAAAGACGATCATGATGAAGAGCAAGATGGCTGCCTTGCTGCAATGGTGACAAATTCTGCCCCCCCCCTCTCTTTCTGAAAGCCCTAACCACGTGCTAGGTAGCCCTTAGTGGTCCAAGCGTGGTCACACTATCTGACTGCACTGACATATCACACAGATAGAAATTTGTGAACGAGGAATTTGCTGTCCAGACACAAGACTGGACAATGTCAAGGAGGGATAAGTTCTTCCATAAAGTCCATGTGTAGCGATGGGACGAAACACATTAGAAGAAGCAGAAGCCAGTAGTGGGAGCGTCAATAGTATATCTACCTTCTGCCAATTGATAAGACTATTTCATGGTCTTCTTCAACTACACGGCTTTTTAAAATATCAAGCCTTGCTGACAGGCGAAGGGACATGATAACCGTAGCCGAAAGCCGCGAACGAAATCGGTACGAGTAAGATAGTGGCGAATGGCTCGAAGAGGATCTAGCAGAAGATCGTCCACGAGGCCATGTACTCTCAACATAATGTTTGTGTGTAAAAGTCAACATGGTACTGTGTTAATACAACACTGTGCTGAATTCAATTAAAGGCGACTAGTCCGTCATTCACAATCCCGCCGTCGTCCTCAGAGAATATCCACGTCCATAATTGAAAGACCTATTCCATATAACAGTATTTGACCAAATACTGTTGATTCCAAAACAATTTTGATAATCTGCACTCCAGACTGGAAACAACAAGGTCTGAACAGAACTCTCTTCGTAGCGTAACGACGATCGTAAGTAAATCACAATGCGAAAAACCCGAGAGGAATTGATACCAGTGGATGGTTGACGCCAAAGGAACCGACGACCGACGATAGAGAATCAAAGGAAGTGCCGATGAATGGATATAAAATATGCATCTCGCCAATGAAGAAATGACGTGACAAACGGCGTTATGGCGTACCGGAAAAAACGTCTAACCGATGTAATAGAACGACGCACAGGTGTATGAGAGACACATGACGGCGTAATGAACATGTCGTCAAGGTGTAATAGGAAAGCGTAATGTGAAAAATGCGAGAAACGTTGTATATGATAAACAACGTAGTGATTTCCTCATTCACAACAACTTAATGTATATACATGCTCATCATGGAGCAGGATACAAACTTATAAAAGTACACGACGTAACAGAAGGGCGTTGCAAACAGTAACCCCGAAGTCGATTGTAATAATTTTCCTTCTCTTTAAACGTAGTAGAGATGAACATATTAAATGTTTGTAGCGTTAATCACCAAATGTAAGCTCAATGAGATAAATGGGATTATGGATCTTTGTGTCAGTGAACATGAATAATGTGTCAATGAACATGGTTACATTATTACCTCTCCCGATGTAATTTGTCTCCAGTACATGAAATTCAGTACTGGAATTTTATATGGAGAGAATATAAAACATTTACAACAATGTTACTATTAATAACCAAATAGTCACACAACCGACATCCAGAACAAAGATTTTCCAGGTAACCAAGAAAGATCCTTAAGAATTTTAAATTCCCGAAGAGAGGAAATACATTTAAGTCTCTCGCCGGCAGGAAAGTGAGGTTATTCAAAAATTTATAATTTGAAATGACCTAGCACGAACA